>JAQFYB010005842.1:0-13302 GCA_034694085.1 Pogonognathellus longicornis | reverse complement strand
AGTTCATTTCTATGTCCTTCCATTATTTCTCTTTGTTCGCAGTTTCTTTAGTTCTGGCAAATAAAACACCTCCATTTTGACGCTCACGTTCTTCAACCTCATAAAATGATTACAGCACTTTTGTTGTGAGAAATATAAAAAAATTCTATGCACAATTTTTTGTGCAAACTCAAAAATCTGACTTTCACCCTACTTTTACTTTTGCACCTGACTTTTACGTTTTTGTTTTCACCCTACTTTCTCTTTACCCGTTTTTTTTTACTTTTGCACCTGACTTTTACGTTTTTGTTTTCACCCTACTTTCTCTTTACCCGTTTTTTTTACTTTGGCTTTACTTTTACTGAAATGATACAGTATTGTACTGCAAGAAGAATTCCACAACTTTTATTTGATTGTAAATTCAAAGTTTTTACCCTTGGATCATTAAGCTATTTATTATTATTTGTGTATAGCGTATAGTGATATAAATCTAGGTTTGACATATTAAACTTGTACTGTGCAGTGTACACTATTTTGTGTTGATATTTTATTAGTGTGGGGAGGGTAAAATTAAGGTGGTCCTAATTCGTGTGAACATGAACTCAATATCGTATGTATATACACACACACAAGGGAGAGAACTACTAAACTAGTCCAACACTATGTAAATAAATACAATGTGCAAAATGATTGTGGGCTCGTGGATCTTATTCGGAAATGTGGACACGCAATTTGATAATAAATTCTCGTGTGCTCTGATTTCCTGCTGTGTTATTATGTTGTATGCAAACTGGATGTGGAAGGTGACTGTTTTGCTATAAAGGGACTACCATAGGCACCTATTCATAAAATTACAATATTCACAATATGCACAACGTGCTACTGTGAAGGCATAAAAAACGCACCAAGAAGCAATCTCGTTGGACACGCCACAATTTCGGCATCAAATACTATGAACACACTTCATACAGTTAGTTGTAATGTAATGTGCTTGGCACGGTCAGTCGATGTTGATCAAAAAGTAATACATAGATTTATTGTAGATTGGACCAATATGTCAATGTCTTCGGCCCAGCAAAAACACTAAGCAGTCTCATATGAGTATGAGAGTATGACCGCAATGAACTCTTTAAAAGAAAACATGCTGTAAAAACTTATTATGCAGAAGATTGTGAGAGAAACCTGTATTTATGAAACCATTGATTTTGCGGACATGTCCCAAAAGAGGAAATGCCTTCAATTTGAAAGCATTTGTTGCTGGTACTCCAATTTAAATTTAATGAGGCTAGGAATTGTTTGTTTTACGTGAAATATGTTTGATTTATGTATGCTTTGATTTAGATGCAATTAATCAGAAGAAGGGGAAGGATTTGCAAAGCGTTATTGTAAGTCTTTTATATTTTTTCGATAGCATATCCGTACACTCACAAGTCACAGAGTTGAGAGCTAGTATACAAATATCTTTAGAATTCATTTCAAACAATTCATTATGTAGCATTAAACTGTAAGCACTGAATATTGTAGTAATTATAATAATACACATTAATTACTGAATACACCTCCTTTCCTACAACACAACTAATTAATTATGTAGCAACTATATAGTAACTTCACTGGTGAAAATACACAGGTACGTCAGTTGTATGAAAATCATAGAACTGCGTCTGACAAAAATACATTTCAATAACAGGTACATGTATGAAATATTTGCACAAAGAAAAAAGTGTTTTAAATTTAACCACACGTTTACATTGAATGCACTTAGGTACTTATAAACATTTAGCTCACACAAATAATATTTTTAGTTAGTAAATAGTAAATACGTGGTGAATGCTTCTCTAGCCTACATCACAAGAACTTACAGTTTATATATTATGATGATAATAAAATTCACTTTCGTAGACAAAAAAGAAATCGCGCAAAATAAATATTTTTTCATACAAAGAAAAATATCTTTGCAGTCGGTTTATATTATTACTAAGCGAATTTAATTTCAAAATTGGTACGAATTCGCTTAAACGTTTAGTGTATCGAAAACAAATGAACATTTTTATACTTGTTTTCCTTACAATTCAATAGTCAATCAATGGACAATATAATTAAAGATATATTTTATAAGTATATACACTTTTTAATTTTTATAGAAACACGACTAGTTCTCCATTGCTAGCATTGTATTCCGCTTCTTCCCCGTCACTTGAACTTATATTTCTCTCCACAGTTACAAAATCATCTTCAGTTGCACCAGAAATGCTTTCTAAATCTGAGGCTGAGCTGAATTCCTCGTCACTTTCGTAAATGTCCAAGTCGGGAAGGGCGGGCAGCGTTAGAATTGGCATTGGGAGTGTGGGCTGCGGTGCAGTGCGAGGTAGTGCTTGTCTTCTAGGTCCCGTATTTTGACTACGTCTTAGTCGCTGCGTCCGAGCCGCAACTCCGATACCAATACCTCTATTACCCCTAATTCCATTTAATGCTCCACGTGGTCTGTTGGGTCGGGGTGGGGCATTAGGAGGTCGCTCCGCTTCCGCCTGAGAAGAGGATGAAGGGACAGGGGCAGGGTTTGGGGGTGGAGGTGCTGGTCTCTGTTGAGGAGGCTCATCCCCTGCGTTATGGTAATCTTCGTCGTCGAGAGCATCACCACCGTAAAGAACCTCATGGCACAATGGACAAGTATTCTGCACGTAGAGCCATTTGCGAAGACAGACCGCATGAAACAAATGTCCACAGTTGGTAACTTTGGCAGATTCCATTTCTTCATAGCATATTGCACAGACGTCGTCATTTCTTGATTGCAATTGTTCCTCCGAAGCGTCAGCTAAGGACATGATTTTTTGGGCTGCTGTCTTCCTTTGAGAGTAAATTTTCCAGCCTTTTTGTGCTTCACACCAAATGTTGAAGTAGGCGTGGATAGACATGCCTATGGCTCTTATGGCACTTGCAGACTCAAACAAAAATATCCAAATAGCATTGGCAAAAAGAAATATTCCTGTTATAAACTCCGCCACATTTGCTACGGACTTTAGGTAGAATACCATATCCTCGTGCGAAACTTGATCGTACAAATTGTCAAAGAAACGAACTATAAAGTTTGGCATGACACGACGAAAAACGTATCCCATCTTTTGAAACATGTCGGGATACTGCACTAATTGTGACAAGTATACAACCATAGAGATTATCAAAGAGATGACAATCTTAATTTTGAATTCGATGGCGAGAGCCAGGACGGCAAGTGACCATGTTCTAAACAAATAAATGCATGAAATTAAAAAGTTATTTTGAACACTTATCCATTATGCATTTAGTAAGTCATAGTGAAACAACTTACGATGTTACACTGGTGCGCAATAAGTAGATTGTTGATGACAGAGAAAACAAAAGGAAAAACACTGAAACTGCTACTGCTCTTATTTGTAGGGCCTGAAAGGTCCGGAAGGCATGAAGTAGAGGTGAAACCTTCAAATTGTAAATTAGTTGTCTTAAATTCATATTTTTTTAAAAATACATGAAGCAAAGATAATATGATTGTTTATTTTTTGGAAAATTCAAGAAAAAAGTACAAACCATTTGGTGAATCGCGTGAAACAAAGCTGTTCCTAACAGTACAATGTTCTTAAGAAGTCTGTCTAATCTTTTCTCAGGATCCAGCGACGTGAGTCCAGTCTGTAAACTAAGAATGAAAAATAGTACCGTAGAGATGGAACCAAAACGATTGGCATCTGCTTCGGGATTCGTCCCATAGTATAATATCCAAAGAAGGCATTCGCCAATCTGCAAAAATTCCAAGTCAATTTTAGAGAGACAACAATTCACGCATAGTCAAGCAATCTCAATTAGAAGTGGACCAATCAGTGCAACAATATCGACAAAAACTAGGTTTAGATACATATTTGTACTTAGAAATACCATGGGTGCACAACTATTATACGAACGTATTATATACTGATTGTTAGTGTGTTATGAATCAGCAAGTTCATTTATTATGATGGATAAATATGTAAAATACTTTTCGTATGGAAATGACTTACTTGATGGCAAATCGCTGAGACAGTCACTGTAAGTCCAATAATCCCTGTAAATGTTTCTGTGCCGTGTGACATAACGTAACGGAAGATATGGCTCACAGGCTCATCACAGCACCGATAAAAGGCATCATAAGCTGCTCGTGACATCCAAAATAGACGAAAGACGGTATTGATACGAAGCCTTGCCGATTCCACTTGAATGAGATGACTTAATCCGTATTCATTTTGAACTCTCTTCGTTTCATTCCACGATGTTCGCAAAAAGTTGTACGCTTTCGGCAGAGACACCCACAAAGAACTTTGCAATATTAACATTAATACGAGATAAATCACAGGCTGAAAATGCACAAGACCACTCACGAAAAACATACTGAAAAGCACTGAATCAAATATGATAAAAATTCCAGGTCGATCGCTTAAGGCAGGCAAACCTCCTGGACAAGAGCGTGTAACGTAAAAAATCCCCGCCAACACAATACGGAAGACAACATTAACGAAAAACGTAAAAATCGTATCCATGCTCCAAGCCAGTGGAATTGGATTCGTGGCATAAGCCAAGTAAAGTGTGAGGAAAGATACCAAGTATGAATACAATTTAATCAGATTCTTCGTTGACAAAGTGAACATTACGATGGCCGCTCCAAAAACTGAAAAATAAAAATACAATCAGCAAACGCTTCTTTAACAGTACACTCTCCGATACAGAATACAATATGCAAGGAATTTAAAACCTCTACTAGCCTACAGTAACATTTATATTTGCGTGTACTTACTTATAAGGCAAGCTAATACTTCGACAACCTTTGTAAGTTCACCTGCAACCTGATCTCCAATGTTGGACAAATCTCCAACATTGACTTGAAAGAGATACGAGGACGCATCTTCATTTATTATAACATTTTCAGCGTTAGAATGACTGACTGCAGCTGAATCTTCCGTCGATCCTAACTTTGAGATACCATCCCATAACTGTGCAAATGAAGGCAAGTAATAAGTTAACCAGTTAGCTGCATGACTTGAACCGGAGGAATTCCTTGCATCTAACGAAACAAAAATATCAAAGTTTATTTCAAAAATATTATATCCCAAATTCCCAAGATCATAACTTTAAATTATATAAGCTTTATACTTGCGAGTAAGGCAAGGGCATGACAACTTACTAGCGTCTGCAGCATTCAAAAGATTATCCTCTAATGAAGAACTGTTAAGGACAGAAGACGACGTGTTGAGGACATCATCCACGATTGAATTCAGTACAGTTGAGATCGACGCATTGTCTTTAGTACCCACAGGGACAGTCAATGATGACGGAGGTGATGAAGACGAACCGGGTATGATTGATGTTGCTCCAAGGTCAATTAACTTTCCTCCGAATCCAAAACTGAACCGGAAGATTTCGTCGACCACCAACAGTGGCGGAACTCTGAGTAATGACTCGAACCCTTGCAGCATCCGGTTTCGAATTGCCATCGCTATAAAGTATTTGTCGGGAGCGTTTACGGCTTGCAGCTCTTTGACTCCAACACGACAGTGACAAATTCAACTGTCCAGTCAAACGGTTCTTCAAAATGCTCCCCCGTCCTTTTTACAAAACGTGTCAGTTCATTGCTTAGCCGTTGTTGTAGGAATGTGGTTTATGTGTCTTGATAGTCGTATAGCTGATTGTCCAATCTCCTTTAGCTATGTGTTGCATGCATGCAGCTACTAATTCCCTAGTAATAGTAGAATGCAGACTGACGATGATGCTGATGGCTGAGTATTCTGGAGACTTTAAACTTTCACTACAGCAACAGAACAATTAAAAGTGGAATAAAAATAAACATACGAATGAGATGATTTTTAGAAAGTGAACTCACATGACTCACAACCAACAACCGAATGTTAATTCACAATACAATCACAATTCACGATGTTTTAGTGTTTAGAATAATATGCAGTTCGTGTATGCGGTCCCCTTCTTCCGTCCGTGTGTAGCAATAGTCTCTGTTCTGTTTAAGCATCAGCTGAGCTGAGGCTGAACAACTACCATTAGATCATCATCATTTTGTATTAGTCAAAGATATAAATAGTCTTAGCAAATAGCAATACTAAAACATTATATTACTTATACTATGTACAACATAACACATTAATCCATAATACTAATTACTAATTAATGTTTCACGATACTCATTTTCGCTTGACACCCGCCCTATTGGTGTGCCTGTCTATAGCTTTTAACTTAGCTTTGTTAAAGTTCTTCAACTTTACTATTTCAATTTCACACACAACCCAAAAGCAAGAGCTTCAACTTTGTGTTAGCATGAATTTTCAATTTTTAATGCTCATTTTGGGCGAACACTTGTGTATTATTAATGTTTTAGCCTTTAGCATCCCAAACATTTACACTGCACAGTGTGCACACAAACAAAGGCGTAGTATATAAGAAGAAGATAATTAAGTGCACATAACGTTAAGTAAGACTAAAGACGTTTGCTCACACACTATATACATACATACACTCTCCTTTTTCCTGAGTACACCTTTTTAATTACAGAGTGTCGTATGCTAAAGTTAAATTGCTGTAATTCTCACTTGACTACTCACTAACTATGAACTACAACTACAGGAACACAACTCCACTGAAGAACTAAACTTATTTCGTCTCGGCTCCACTTACACACAACTCTCCCTGCACTCTCTCAGCTATTCGTTCCGTTTGTTTTGGTAAATAAAGACTCCTGCTCCTTGTATGTACTTATGTGAACCATGTATAGTTTGTATAGAGCAAGCAGAACTTCTTTACATTACACATGCCTAATCCCTTCTTGCCTTCTTCTTTCTGCTTTATTATGTGTATATGGCTATGCATTGTATGTACATGCATAATATTTGTGGACGTATAAACATAATTCTATATAAATACACACATGACATTTTTTGCTCGTCACACGGAAAGAAGTAGCAAGTACCTTCATTATAATACTTGTAGTAAGAGAGTATTGGCAATAGTATTCTTAGTATATGTCCATGTAGGTATAGTATTTAGTTGTGGTGTATATAGCTACATTACATTCAGGAAATATTTTATAGACTTGACAATAAATGACGGAAAGACACAGCAGACACGGAAAGTTGTGTCCCCCGGATCGGATTACATGCAATAATCCGACTCTGACAAAGAAACGGAAAGAAAGAATAATAAAAATAAAGTGCGATTGAGTAGAAAAAGTCAACTGAACTGATAGCAATGAATGAGCAGATTGCCAATTTTAAGTCCGCAGTGCGACGTGGATATGTGCTAATAGCTTCAGTTGGCAATTTAGCTTGGCTGGTTTGTTCTGTCGTTGTGTATGGTCTGGCTTTGGCATTGACTTATGTCTACATACAATACACAGTGTACCACCACTCTGCCACTGCTAAACTGCTTTATATAAAAACAAACTGCTATATTATAATGTAGAATGTAGGAAAGAGTGAAAGATAATATTTTAGCTATATTCAACCCACTATATGTACTACTATGATATTATTACGTACTGAGAAATATAACTCATTGTAGCACAAATTATGTGAGTGCTATATAGGAACACATTACACTTTTTGCCCTTTGAAGTTTGTACTTTACTATCGGAACGGAACTGCAAATGTAGGCAAATAATCGGATACACTATACCTATCTATTTACTCCAAGTAGGACAGAAAAGGAAATTGGCAGAGGGTTATTGGTTTATAATAAAGGAATCGTACAAATAACTCGTTGATATGATTGTCTTTTGTGTGTGGTAGGGTCGTAGGCTAGTTCTAGAATATGAATGAATGCTGAAAAGATTTCAAAGATGCGGAATTTATCTTATCGTGTCTTTTGCACAAGACTTAACTCACTTTATACACAGATATCTTTGAAGTCATACAATGGCAGAGAGAGATATGCATAATGTTAGAGTTCTTGCTAATGGACGATGACCTTTCGTCGCAACATTCTCTACAAGTGTATACGGAGACAAAATTGACACTGGGAATAACCTTTATGAAAGTCCCAAGTGACAAGGAAAAAGTCTGAAAAAGACTACTACGCACCACACATAAAATGCTAGGAGTGTTTCTTGAGTGGCTTTGTATCACAATTGTTAACCTATTATGGGAGATTCATCTTTAGCAGCAAATGGCACATGTGTATTATATGTGCAGTGCACGTAATGTACAAATCCCATAAATGGAAGGACACATGCTAATACTTGTGAACTTGTAACACTTCGGAAAGAATTTTATGTGCATTTTATGCATGCTCAAACTGTTCATGTACGATTCTCTAGAACATTATGTAACTACCACAGGCTCACAACCACCTAATTAGTCCTCCAAATCCATTTTGCTTAAGAGGTTTTATGTAGCAAAAGATGGCTTACTACTAATATTTAATACTGATTTGTTGACCCATTACTTATATCTTTTTACTACAAAATAACATCTGTCTGATGAGAAAATATTATTGTTCCAATTCATGTCTTGATAAATGTGTAATAAACAATTTATCAAGATTTGCCATTAAATTGGAAAGATTAGAAAACACCATGCTATTTGGAACGGACGAAAATTACGAGATTATTTGTAAATACAATAGGATTTTCGTTCGTCCAAAATCGTTTCCACAATTTGTGTATGAATCAAAATAGAAAAGACTGCAGTTCGCCGGTTGGTGTTCAATTTTCATACACCACATGGCACATTTCCCTTTGTTCGTTTAGTAATTGAAAATACATAAATTACTTCATATATTCATAACAATGTTGTGCAATCATTGTGTGTGTACTAGAGTGAATTGCAACAATATAAAAGAATAATTTACTGTAGACTGAATGTTAATGGTCGGCCCACTGGGAACAATGTATTTATCATATAAGTTTTATATGTAGAAGTCTTAGAAGTTCTAGAATATAAACACACGAGGATGCATGATGCATTATGGGAAAAACCTTGGCTCGCAGCTATAGGAATCGGAAATTGTAATTGTTCTCTACAACAATTCAAGTACGCTGTGTGCTCTTGTCCTATTAGTGTTGCGTTGCATTATTATATCAATTTTTCGAAAATTGCAGCACACGCAGACAAAATCGTTTATAAATTTACTTGTGCAGTCTACTTTACACTATAGGGTTTTTTCACTGAAACACACAAACTATCTAAAATGTAATTCTTATTCCTTACTTAACTAACTCCTCAACCGATATACCTAATAATTTTCTCGACCTTAGAGAAAGTCAACACGAAATCTTCAATTTACACTAGAACTACTTTGCTCTACTTTTGCATAATGCTACTTGGGATTCTTGTACATTGCATAATAATATTATTAGTAGTACCTACACCATGAAAGACTCGCTAATAAAATAAATAACAGTGTAGCACCACACAACGGCTGAATACACTCTGGTTCACCCCAACAAAGAGAGTGAGACTTCAAATTTGAAGTAGCTAAATAAGTTATAGAAATTTGGGAATGAGAAGTGGAGACATAAAGAGGGACATGTCAAGTCGGAGTGTGTTTTGGGTTGTTTGGATGAACAGACGATGCATGTGGCGTTGTTGGCCTGTTAAAAGTTGTATTCAATTGATAATATAAACTGAGCTCATAAATATATTATAAGATTCTACACCCAAGTTACGACTTGAGAGACGAGAGGACCAAACAGTAAAAGAAACGACTAGGGAAACTACTGATGTTAGTGAATAAGTTAAAGGGTAACGGAACGTATTTACATGGAAATGAAATTGTGTCCGTAAATTCTGCAATGCTCTTTCAGCCAACCAACTCGGAAGATCCCAGTCGAATGCGCAACCAGAAGACAACTTCAAACAACTCACTCATTCACAGTTAAACTTTATGTAGGTGATGTAATTTAGGAAATAGAAACTTGAGCAAAAAATAATATTATTGGCACAGACAAACAAGGATATGCAAATACAACCATTTGTTATCTAATCCACACAACTGACTGATAGTGAGTGAATCTTCTCGTCCTCACTTGCTCTTCTGACTTCACCAATCCTTAAACTGTCTCACTCAACTGATATTAATTGATACTAATTGCTACATCAGAATAATTTCCCAAAATGAGCACCAAATTTTTAAAAACTCCTATACAAAATGATATTGTTTTTTGATAAAAATATTTTTATATTTACATTTGGTAGAACAATTACTATTCGTACTAGGTAGTAGCTATTGTATTTTTGCTACTTTTCTGCAACAAAAAACCTGTCATGACAAAAACGAAACTTTTGCCATTCGATTAGTTCTTGGTGGACTGAAGATGAAATCCTTTCACTTGTTCATTCTTTTGTTTACTAACATCCCACATACAAGCGACAACTCGCTCAGAACACAAAATGCACGTTAAGGTTAGGGAGACGTATACTTTCATATACCACACACACACATACTACGACTACAACACATACATCACATTACATTCACACAGCTACACTCCTTCAATCTATACATACTACGAATATTACGATATAGTATAAATACAACTACAGATATAACACACAGCTGAGTTCACATTCACAAAGATCGCGAATATACTTATTGTTAGACTAGACTAGACCACATAGCAGTTACCTATTTACTTTTTACGTTCATGGTTCGCTACATACACAACATCAACATCTCATACACACAAAGTACATGCACATAACTTGACTACAGTAAGTACATACATACATAACATAAGAGATAAGTGTAGAAGTGTATAGAAGGAGCACTTATATAAGTAAAGTGTAAGCAACTGTGTGCAAAAACACATTTGTCCTATCACACCATTACATCTTATACGCTGCTGCTACAACATTCACTTCATTCTACTAACACTGATGCACTTGGCCTGACCTTCCTACCATTCCAAATTCAAACTGGATTCGATTCTTATACATCTATCCTAAATAACTATGTAACATACAATGCACAATGTGTTATACAAAACAAAATTATGCTCTCGTCTATACCCACACTACTTAAGTACATGCAGCCATTCTTAATAGCCATAGGACTACATAGTGGACTAATACAAAATCAAAGGAATCGAATATTATTCTTGTTATTATAATCGTATTCGTCTTTGTTTAGTTTATTAGAACACCTAGCCTATTACCATATTTGCACCTTTGTTTTTCTCATTTGGTAGTTAACCTGACTCTGACTATAACTACAGGCAGAGAATCACTTTTAGCCACAATGTTAGTGTTTCTTGTAGTAGAAGGAGATTGTGTGCACAAAGTCACTGCTTTACACTTCTTTAGTATCATTCGCTCACAATTTACAACCCTTTACTTTAGCCCATTAACTCACTTTCAGTACAAAATAGCACATCCCATCAGAGAATTAAATAAATACATAAATTCTTTTTGTACCTTTTCTATTGCAGTTACCGTTACGGTTGTTGAGTTGCAAAGAATGCGAATTCAACCCGGTGTGCTGTTTCTATGCTGCTATTATTGTGCCACAGCTACAGCCACTACTATTGCTAGACATTTTATAGAGTACTCTGTTAAATATTTATACTAAACCAATTCGAATGTCTGAATGTCTCATATCTAGCTCCACTACATAGTTCTTGTAAGCTCTCAGGTACTAGAATAGCAAATGAAATAGTAAAAACTTTTAATCTGGAGATAGCCTGCTCCGAATTTCGATTAGCTTATTGTTGGCCATAAAATATAAAGTAAAAAGTCCATAATGGCAGATTTACTGTAACAGCCGGATTATAAACAACGTACATTAAAAGCAAATCTAAAAATGCAACCTTTCCCATGTTTTACCTTGTAGAGTATCAAGCTGCCTTATTTTTCGGCTGGTACCTATACACGAGAAAGAAAAATAAAACCTATGTGTAGCCTAATATACAATACAATAGATCAGTTTAAGATACAGCCCGGAAAAGTTTCACTTTCTTCATATAATTCTACATTAAATCCCACTCACCTATAACTTTACCATACATGTACAATCCAAGTTTCACAACAGTACTACTGAAGTGAGTGAACTGGGTTTAAACGAATTCAATATTGACACACTATATATGCATAGTCTACTTAAATTTTGTTATGTATTATTTAGTCATTTGACTTTTCTACCTCAATATTATGGCACTACACACATATAGACAATGAAACAAACAGTCACAATTTTTCTAAGAGTAATGCTCATACTCCCAAAACAGTCAACCTTGTACGAACAACCGTCTATAGAATTGTGGCACCAAATAGCTTGGGTAGTTCTTTGACGTACTATTTATTATAATGGGCTAAAGTCACATAAAGGCAAGTTGGGACAAAATATGCGCACAAAGGTTGTAGGTATACATGTATATTAATTTAAGTAGTACGTAAAGTGATGTACACCACACGGGGTGACATGCAAATCTGGTTCACCTTTACCTTTAGCTAATCGAACAAGCAATGAAGCGAAACATTATTAATGCACAATTAATATTTAAAGACCAGAGCATGAAAGAGTGAGCGTATAAGAATTCCGACTAATAACGACAGTGTTGTAGTTGTTGTTGTGCAAATATCGTGACACGAAAAGGACATGAATATTGCACAGAAATGAGCAAAGAGAAGACAAGTATAACAGTTAATGTGTATTAATCTACAACAAGTTCCTTGATGATACACGATATTACTGAATAATTAACAACTTTAGACTCACTGTGCCAGTAAATACACTGCTAAAAGTGTGAATACCGCTGTCTAATTGATTATTACTTACATGATTACAATTACGATACCTATAGCATAGCTACTATTTTATTTAAACAATTTCATGTCACACGTCACACATACACATACCGATAGAGACACAAGTCAAGTAAGACGTGCAAGTCAAAGTCAAATGCAAGCAGCAGCACCCATAGTATTACAATAATGTAAGTACAAATAGGTAATAGTAATAATATTGGAGCAACATAACATCTGCTGCCTACTTAACTTTACTAACTACTTACATGCTCAAAAGCTTAAAATAAGCCCTAGCTTTAAATACATGAGCGAATGTAATACAATACTCTTTCGCCAAGCACCAGCAAATACATTACTAACATAAGTAATACATACGATGTTAAATAGGTCGCTAATATTTAGGACGCTATTATGATGTAGGGTACGTGCTATACATACATGCAGAAAAGCATGATCTAACGCAAATGGAATATGAATTGTTTTTTAAACACGAAAGACCCAAAGGGATATTAGTAATTAATAATTGATCCTACTATTACGAATATCACTTTTCCAGCAAACAGCAAAAGTAGGAAAA
>JAQFYB010005841.1:0-13303 GCA_034694085.1 Pogonognathellus longicornis | reverse complement strand
AGTATTACAAGACAGTATTGCTATAACGAATGAACGTTATGAGAAATGTTATCTTTAGTTCCATTCGGACTGACTCGGCAATACCCAAATTAGCCACTACGCAAGGTTCCTTAGGCAAGTCTTATCAGGACTATGTATCGAACTTTACAAAAGCTTCTCGAAATCATAAAAGATAATATTTCAGTTGACAGTTCCAAAATATTTTGCCAATTTAATTCGCAGGTAATTGGAAATTGGTTTTGATGGAGTGTAACACAGTAATTTTGCTACAATTTTATTTGCATTGATTTTCCATAAAACAGTGGCGTATTTAAGGGGCTTAAGGACGAAAGCCACCTTCCCCCTCAAATTTTTGATTATACATTAGATAAAAATATGTCTCTCATAAAATGTCTAAAACATTCCATTTTGTACTCTAGCACCTCAAATATGACACATGTATATATGTATCCAGCCACAAAAATTGTATAGAAATAAAGAATTATAAATAGTTTCGATATTTATGTTTTGTGTTTTTATGTATTATAAGTGATATAATAAATATTAAATTGCAAAACACGATTGAGTAACAATATTAAGAACATAGGAACTTATAATCAACAACAAGAAAATATTTCATTACTAACGAAAACTTCTTAAACAATGCTTATGGGAGTCAAGTTTTTTTTAACAGTGACAAATCTACAGCCTGTCTGCTTGTGACCTTGGGAAATTTTGCATTTCTTAGGTGAGTCATTTTTTACGCACATATTATGCTATCGCAAGCATTACACTATAATTTTCACACTCATGTAATTTGGTGCCGTTTTTATGTAGGTGGTGTAATCATCGACCAAGGTCGTATTCGCATTATTGTGTGTTATGTATAAAATAATGTATACAATATGATGGAGCAGTGTATTAGTAGTTGCCTTTCCTTTATAATCAACAATTTTAACCGCTGCAGGAGCTGAATTAACATAGAATTTTATCATAGCAAAAATTCAGTAAACACTTAGAAGCACATTTAATGTTATTTAGATTGAGGTATCAGTGACTGAAAGTGTGTTGTGAGTGTGAGTGAAAAGTTAAATTACAGTAAACATTTAATAATAACAAATAACAAATAAACACGT
Organism: Pogonognathellus longicornis; assembly: GCA_034694085.1. Taxonomy (NCBI): domain Eukaryota; kingdom Metazoa; phylum Arthropoda; class Collembola; order Entomobryomorpha; family Tomoceridae; genus Pogonognathellus; species Pogonognathellus longicornis. Next base: position 12,188 of record JAQFYB010005841.1, on the reverse strand, counting down.
TTAAATATTATACTAGTACAAAATAATAACATTTTACAATTTTACAGTCGCAGAAAATGTATTTATGGGATACCCTTTGATTGGATCAAAGTGTTCCTTGATTGACAGCCCTGTCAGTTCAAATCGGTACGGTCTCTCCTTCCCAGGTGTCTTAATAAAAATTATCAACTATAGATTTTCATTATTATAATAAATTCTATAATAAACAGATTAAGTAAACACATAACAAAAATATCAAAGAAAGGAAATTAAGAATAATTCAATTTTGATAGCATTGGCTGTAATATTAGGTTAGTCTGGTACAATTTGAATTTTAAATAGTTTTGTAAAACTTAATTGAGAATTTAGTTGTTAGATTGTGATATCCGTGTCCGTCAAATAAACATTGCTGTCCAGCACACATCAGGAAGAGTTGAATTGCCCCAACATCTGTATAATGGCAGAACGATTTTTGATGATTTCCAATTGATTTCTCGGTAAATCAACTTGTCGTTTTTTATGATTAAGTCAACGGTATACAACCTAGGCCTGTCTACGTGCCTGTTCATTCATTCATGAACATGAAAAGAACACATTCATGGATGATATTTTTGGGAGGCAGGGAGGCAATTAATATGACAAATTAATGATTGCGGAGGGCTATTAATACATGGAGGCTGCTAACATGTGGCAAGGTTATTAATACAGCAATACAGTATATCAAGTTCATTTTTGATACCTACGTTACTAACTTTCTGCTGCAGAAAGTCTGCACACCTATTACAATAAGCTTCCCCCAAAGAAAAATCCTGGGTACGCCTTTGACAATACCTACTCCAGAATATTAGTGCATAATTAATAATTCTCAAATGCATATTATGTAATTACTGCCTTTGTTTTTCTTTCAGCTGATTTTGTGTGCATAAAAAAGAACACATTCTATTCTCTTACTATACCTGATGAACTGCGAAACAATTTCATTTTTATTTGTCGTGCTGCTGTTAGGAGTGAATGCCACTGCAATGGAGAAAGAAAAGATTGTTCCAGATGTGATTGGTAAGGCTAATTTTCAAATATTCATTCTATGTTTCCTCTTTTACATTAAAATCTTTACCTTGTTCTAATTTTTCTGACAAATATAATGGGCGTATAAATATATTAGACAAATATACGAGAAGTGGTTTTGAAATTATCATATTATTATTCTGTTTGGAGATGTTGTTCCAAAGACTGTGATGGAAGTGAAGTATGGAGACGTAGCTGTGGATTCAGGAAATATTTTGAGTCCTGGGCAAACGGAGAAACAGCCAGAAGTTAAATGGGAAGTTGAGTTCGGAAAATTATACTGTCTCGTTATGATCGGTAATTTATTTCCAGTACAAATAACTATATTCTCCCTTAAAATTAGATAAATTCTAGTCATCATTTTTTATTTTACATAATCTTTAGCAATGTGTCATTATTATCTAAAATGAGTTTCATGAATAGAATTTTAATATTCTGTTCGTAAAGTGAAGAATATTAAAATGTTCGTACAATTTCTATGAATCTCAAGCTGTGTATAAATATAGGCGGTATATCAGTTATAGTGGGACTTTATCATTTACTTATAAAATTGTTGCTTATATTTTTATTTTTATTTAGACCCAGATGTTCCCAGTCCGTCTCATCCAATATTTGGACAAGCTCGACATTGGCTTATTGGAAACATTAACGGTGGGACCTTCATATTATTAATTGATATCGTAATAATAACATTTTAACACCGACGTATGGCATTTTTTATTATAATTTCTGATTAATTTACTCAGGAAATGATATTTCCAATGGCGAAGTTATCAACCCTTATGGGGGTCCTATGCCTCCACCAGGTACTTGCAATTCGTTTTATAAACAAATTTAATGGTGTTAAAACTTTTTTCAAGCATTTTAAAACTCAATTTTTTCAATCAATGTTAGGAACTGGTCTTCACCGCTACATTTTTTTGGCTTATAAACAACCGGACAAAATCACATTTGAGGAAAAACCTAGCGATTCCAGAAGCAAGTTTAAAGTTCGAGATTTTGCAAAAAAATACAATTTGGGCGACCCAATCGCGGGAAACTTCTTTCAGGCCAGGTGGGATGAAGGCTTCACCAAGTTCGTAGCACAGGCGTTCAGGCTATTGACAGGCAAACTTAATTAGGAGCTGACAAAATGTTCAGCCCAACTTTGATAATTTTTCCTTGCCTTGATTGATTTAACAACACAATAAAATGTGAGGCACATAGATTAGAAAAGTTTCGTCTTGTAATTGTAATAGCCTCGTCCACACATCAATACAATATGTTTTGTCAAAATTTTTAGCATTGTAAGTTTATTTGCACTTTTAAAATCTTTTTTGAATAGCTTATTATATTATAGTTTATTAAACATTGGTTTGAATGTCTTACTTTACATCTACTGGAATTATTTCATGTATGATTATAATTATTTCACGGTAATATTTTTAATTGAATTTAATTGAATAAAACTTGTATTGAGTTCAATTTAAATCAATTGAAATGTATTTCTTAATACTATTAAGAGATATATTTTTTCCATTTGTAGTTTCCAATATAATAAAATAAACGTAATAAAGTAGCGAGCTAATTGACAATTAAATGCAAATAGATATTATAATTACAAACACAGCTTAGATAGTATAATACTTAGATAATATTAACATACAGGTAAACAAATTACTTGACCTAAAGGAAATCATTATGTCCAACCCTGTACATCTCTGCATTTATTGATAGACTCTTATATTGTATGCAAAAGTGTGTGTAATTTCTCTTCATATACAATTATGAGCAACCGGTGACCGGAGAAATGATTGGCTCAGTAAAATTAAATATATAAATTCCAATAGATCTGACACTTTAAGTGTCATTAATCGTTTCATAATTATGTATTTATTGGAGTGTATTTAATGTCAATTCATTCAGTTGAGATAATTCAGAACGCATGTGCGTCACACAATTCAATGTCGCAAAATCGGTTACAATATGTCGCATTATGCTAATTAAATATAAACTTATATTAACTTGTATATTATTCATATAGGTTTATAATGACAGACATTTTATACAAAAATGTTTTAAATAAATCCATTGATATAAGTTGCATTGTGTGACTCAGGAAATGATAACACCGATCAATGTATATATATTTTACATTGTTTGATGATTAATATACCACAAAATTAATTATATCTCGATTGCGAATGGCTAACGGATTCTATATATATATATTGGTTAACCCATTCCGAACAGAAAGATACTTCAACTTGAATTAAATTTAAAAGTTTCACTTTTCTCATTGAACTTGAATTTTGTTTGTATGGCTTCACATGGGTGACAATGAACACATGGCATTTTTATTCATTGTAATTATAAAGATATCAAACACACCTTGATTTAGTAATGCTCTTTTGATACTTGAGATAATAATACTTTAAGTATGACAAGTAAATCGACCACATATATTCATGCTGGCGATGCAACACTTGATATATGTATTAAATATTTCAAGAAAAATATTATTTACTCACTTGTATGTGTTGTAGAAGGACGCGACAATTTTTAGTTTTGTGTTACTTACTTTCAACTACTACCTTAAAACAAAATGTTTACGGCTTCACAAATTTCGGCTTGTATTACGTTTATATTTATTTTCCAAGTGAGCGGAAAATCCATTTTTCAAGAAAATGAGATTATAACCCTAAGTAAGACAATGCTAATTCATTTATAAACATTTTTTGTGAAGGATTAAACCGCATGGGGCAACTTTAAATTTTTCCTTTAGATAAACTTGATATAGACACCACGAAAATAACGGTGTCAGGATTTTCAGCTGGCTCTACAATGGCCACTCAAATGCACATAGCCCATTCTTCACTCATTTCAGGAGTTGCCCTTTTTTCGCAAGGTAATTTTTTATTTATTTATATAACAACTAAATATTTGCTGAAAAGAATATTAACATTTAGAAAATGTGCTTTTCATTCATTTTTGTAAAGGTAAACAATAAAAATGATAAAAATTGGGTAGTAATTTTTGTCATGGAAATTTTATCCACGACTGAAAAATTCCATTTAAAATTTTGCTATAAAGGTTATTTAACAAAATAAAATTAGTATATTTTGAGTCAATTTGTAAATACATTTAGGCAATTTATATTCTAGCCTTCTATCGTTGTGGACCAACTTCGCTTGTTCATTTCGGATTGGGGTGCACGACATATGGAGACAGACTGAGTGCTCCTCGTTACAGTATGTGGAGATCCTTTGAAAATGCATATGCATATGGAAACAAATCACTCATCGATCCATTGGTTAACATACAGAAACATCAGGTGTATATTTGGACTGGGAAAAGGGACGATTTGATACCACAAGGTAGGTAAACAATTTTTGAAGCATGCTTCAGTGCGTATTGCATTGTATCATGTTATTTGAACCTCATTCCAAATAATGAAACTCAGGAGGAAAAAGACAATTAATTTATTAACTAGCTGAGGGTTTTAGAGTTACGTTGTAGACTGAGGTGGGACAGAGGTGTCCGCCTGTAAAAGTGCCCGAACAGCGCCTGTAGTGTAGTGTGGGAGAATGGCGCGATTTGCTCGGAATCTTTATTCATAAAATACATAGCACACAAATCCATGCTTTTTCAAATTTGAAAATTTCTGTAGGCCAAACCATTTGACCTAATACTCTGAACATTTGATATAATATGCAAGGTAATATGGCAGACGTATACAAAAATTCTCATATTGTTATAAAATGATTTACGACCTTTCCCTACATGAAAGCTCAAAAAAATAAAATTCTCGGGACGCCCCTGTCCGTACCTCAGCTAGTTTAGGGAATTAAGTGATTAATAATAAATTAATTTATCCTAATTAATTTGTTAATTGCAAATCACTATTGTGAATTACTAATTGTTGTTTTTTTGACAGACGTTGCGGAAAAGAACTATGATTTTTATTCAGAATTCATTAGCAACAAAACTCAAATCAGTCTTACCATTAATGAAGTCGCTACACATGCATTCGTAAGTGCAAATCCGTTACTAATAGTAATTTATCAAGAAATATAATATTTTTAGTAAAACTAAATCCCAAATGTACCTTACCTTGTTTTTTATTAATTTAATTGCGTGTGAAGCCGTCAGATAGTTTCGGAACTCCCTGTGGAGAACATGCTCGAGATAGCTACTACATAGGGAATTGCAATTATTCTGGAGCGTCTGAAAGTTTAAAGTTTATTATAGGAGACGAAATTAAGAAACCTGAAGGTAGAAATTACATGGATCGATTTAACCTGCAAAATTATTTCTCTATGTTATACAGTCAAATATTTTCAACTGGCAAACCTCGTGATACATTATTAGGTATTATAGATTTTGGTTGTACGGGTTACTTCATATTGTATGAATTTTTAAATACATTTTTCCAAATCAACAAAATCTAAGCTAATGATCAAAACAGTGTATATATGGCTATTATGGTACTTAACATGATATAGTGCCTACCCTTATATACCTACTAATGTACAGTGCGTTTTTTATTAGGTGATATATTGGATAAAGAATGAGTATTATGAGAATATGCATTTATTGCCCTGTGTCAATATAGGCACAAATACGGCCGCTGCGGAGCTAGAGCTCACGCACGCGCTAGCAATGTATCTTGTTGGGTAATTTGTTGTGAAAATTGACTTTTTGTTCTCGCTTCAATTGTGGTCCTTAAAATTTTTGTCCTTCTTCGGGAATTTGTTTTATGAAATCAGAATTTTTCGTAGATGCTTTTCGCATGTTTAGATATATTTTTAAAAATTACGATAGATTTTTAAAAAAATGAATTACGAAAGCAGTTTTACGTACGTTTGAGTAGACCATACCAACGTTTATACAAACAAAGTGACTTGACTGCTTTTTGCGCTCTCTGATTGGCTGATGTGAGCGACCGCTGTAATGAACAATCTCAGTACCTTTGTCCCTATGGTCACTTGGTCACCATGGAATTTTTTAACTTCAATAAGAGTATCATTAGTTACATATGGTAATTATCTTTATACTCATACTCCTACTCAATCTCCCCAATAAAAAACGCACGGTATAAGGAGGTTTGCCGATTGAGTAATCATTTTATGGTAGTAGATACTAGATACATTCATTAATTTGTACACATTGTATCTTAAATCATTGTAAAAATTTATTAATAGGACAAGTTCAATTGTCTACACTGCAAGTATTTAACCAGACAGAAGCGTTCTTTAACGGTTTAGGTGATGCTAACCTGACAAATATTGGAATGGCCGATGTAGGATTTTTGTACATTCCTCAAGCCTGCCATGACACCAAATGTCTTATGCATTTTCACTTCCATGGATGTGCCGAAGGAATTGCAAACGATAACGGAAGGTTTGGCATTTAATATAATACATTATATTTTATATAGTTGAAAAAACTAAAAGTAGGATTAGTTTTACTTGCTTTTCAGTTTCTAAACCTTTTCTACTAATAAAATCGACAAAGCCAATTTAGAATCGTTTGCACTTCCATAAATAAACATTTCAAGTGTTAGACATTAATACTTAATTGCCTGTAAATATAATCTAGATTACTACACGCATGATTGCACAATTAAAATGATTGTGATTATTGGAATCATGTTGATTTTTTATTTACAGTATTAGTATTGAGCGAGCACGGAATTATGTGTTGAATAATGGATTTCTACAAATGGCTGAAGTTAACAATATTGTTATGGTATTCCCACAAACTATCGAAATAGAGATGAACAATGGAGGCTGTTGGGATTTCTTCTCTTTCACTACAGATTTATATGGTAATACCATTACTTTATTCCAAAAATCTAGATAATACACACTTAGGTACCTATGTTCTCTGCATTGCAAATTATAAAAAAATATTTTGTTTAATATTAATTCATTGGTTGCTGGACCAATTTTTTAGAGTAATATCACAATAACATTGTGTTTTACTTGTAATAGGTACCTACTTTGCTTGCTAATTCTTCCATTCTAATACTCCCATTATTTTGAAATTTTGAACACAAATTTCTAATCACGGACTTAATTATTATATTCGAAGTTTAATATCGAGTTTGCTTGTTATGAATTAATTTTTTGAAACTTTTGTAACTAGTCTTATTTTTATTTTAAATTTAGATACGTGGCTGTAATTTTTTAAATAAAATGATAGTAATTAATAGTATATGATATCAAAATGTAAAATGTCACCAAGAAACGTATGATGAAGCTGTATAAATAACTGAACACAAATTTTAATTTTGCAGCAACAAAACAGGGATATCAAGTTCGAGTAATACATGAAATGATGAATAGACTGATTAATGGCGGGAAACTTCAAGTAACAACACCTAGTGGGTCCATTTCAAAATACAGTGCAACTTATTGGTACACTTATTTGTTTCAGTCGTCCACTTTGTTGATGATGGCTTATTATTCAAGTATACAGTCATCGCTTTGAGCAAAACTCTTCGTGTCATTGAATATTATTCATATAACCCCATTGAGAGCCCAGAGATGAAATTTTTTATACCTCCGCCGAAACCTATTGATAAAAATTCAAGTCATAATTAAAGTGCTATATTATGTAAAAGTACCATGTTATCATTTCTTATATAATTGTATTTTATTATAATATAACAGAAATGATTCGCTTGTTACTTTTAAACAATATCCCAAATAGGCCTAGGATTATTGTTTGTATGCATCATTGATCTTTTTCAATTAACTTATCACAATGTATTATATGTAATAGTTTGTATATGTATAATGTTAACTCATTAAGCTGAGATAATTGAGAGCGCCAGTGTCACACAATGTTGCAAAATCTGATATGTATGTTGTTCGTGATATGGAAACTAAATATAAATCTATAACAGATATACTTCAATAATTATAGATATAATAGATAGATATAATATACTCAATTATTTATGTACGTTTACTGACAGTGACAGATATTTTACACTAAAGTGTTAAAACAAATAATCCATTGATTTTTTTATTGTACATAAATATGTATGGGAAACTGATATTAAAATCTATCTTCATGAATCAATTCATGAGTAATAACAAAATCACAAAGTGATTTATATTCAAAATGTAATTAGTACACAATATAATAAAGTTCTTATATGCAAATGTGTAATGAATTACTTTCTTGCGTTTGCCTCAAGCTGTACCCTATAAGCTATCACTGCAAAGTTATTGCACATTTATTGAAAAGAATGGTCTTAACATAGGGAAACTTCATTCGTATAATATACAACTTGTGTATGGTGTAATATTATATGTGAACTATTAACAACTTAATGTTAAAAAAGGAAATTAAATAGAGAATTGTTGGGGTGTTATAATTCATAAAATATACTTGTTAAAAATATAATTTAAAAGTTCGCATTCAATAATAACATAATTGTCCAGTGCTGTTAGTGTTTAAATAATTTTATTCAATTTCTGCATTTCGAATTTTTCACCTTACTAGATTTAATAATTGATAAATGCAGGCACAAATGGCCTAAATCATAACGTACATGCACTCCATTTCCCGCACGCAGCTAGTTGCATTACTTTCCTAATCACAAATATAGTGGTTAACGAATTATGACCAGATACACGCTACATAGGTACTTCAACCTTAATTAAACTTCTCAAGCTTTACTTTTCACTTGAACCTTCATTTTTAATGCAGAATTTAACATGACGACAATTGACACTCTCCATTCTAATTGCATTTTTATTCATTGTAATTATAAGGTTATCATTAACACTACGCCTTGATTTAGTAATGCTCGTGTGACACATTAGATAAAAGCACTTTAAATTTAATGCGTTAATCGCTTCCATTTTTTCAATGTTCTTGGTGCAACTGCCGATTATAAATCTTTCGTGAAAAATGGCATTTACTCAATTGCATGTGTTGTAGAAGGACGTGTCAATTTTTAATGTTGTGCTACGTACTTTAAACTACTATTACTAAACAAAATGTCCATCGCTTTAAAAATTTCAGCTTGTATTTATTTTTTATTTATTTTCCAAGTGGGTGGAAAATCCATTTTTCAAGAAAATGGGATCGTTACCTTAAGTAATACAAATATATTATTTATAATATAACAATTGTTTAAAATAAAAAAGTTGAAACTACACCGCGGGTAACTTATAAAAATTCCTTCTTTAGACAAACTTGATATAGACACCACGAAAATAACGGTGTCAGGATTCTCAGCTGGCTCTACAATGGCCACGCAAATGCACGTAGCGCATTCTTCTCTTATTTCAGGAGTTGCACTTTTTTCACAAGGTAATTTTTTGCATTTAGTAATTAGTATTTAGTATTTACTGATAAGAATAATAACATTTATTGAAAAGCCCAGATTTAATTTATTGTTATAATGGTAAATACAAATAATAAAAAATTGTCCAGTAATTTTTATCCTGCGTTTTTATCCTGTGAAAAATTTCAGTGTGAATTTCATTTTAAAGAAAATGTTAAAGGAAATTATTTAAACTATTTAAATATTAATCATGGTATTATAGTCAGTTGGAAAATATCCTCATGTATATTCTAGCATTCTATCGTTGTGGACCAACCTCTCTTGTTCATTTCGGCCTGGGATGCACTACATATGGAGACAAGCTGCATACTCCTCGTTACAATGTGTCGAGATCCTTTGAAAATGCATACGCTTATGAAAATAAATCACTCATCGATCCATTGGATAACTTACAAAAACATCGGGTGTATATATGGGTGGGGCAAAGAGACGAGTTGATACCACAAGGTATAACTTTTATTAAAAAGCTAACGTTTTCTCCAAAATTCCTAAATATTTTATTCAATTATCCCTCACTAGGAGAAAAACAACTAGGTACCTATGCGATGTTTGTAATAGAAATGGTAATTGCTTACTTTGACAGACGTTGCTGAAAGGAACAGCGATTTCTATTCAGAATTCGTTAGCGACAAAACGCAAATTAGTGTTAACCTTAATGAATTGGCAATGCATGAATTTGTACGTAAAAAATCTGTTTCTCACCTAAAAATACTTATAATTTTATTAAAAGCTATATAATTCTAAACCTACATTGTGTTTCTTTACTTTAATTGTGTGTGTAGCCGTCAGATAATTTTGGAATGCCTTGTGGAGAAGGAGGTGGGGCTACCTTCAACATTGGAAATTGTAGTTATTCTGGTGCTTATGAAAGTTTAAAGTTTATTACAGGAGACGAAATCAAAAAGCCTGAGGGTAAACATTTTATATTTCTAATTCATTTTGTCTGCAAAATATTTTATACTATATACACTAAATCATTATTACATGTAATATGAATGATTGCACAACATGAATTTTAAATTATTTTAAAAACTAAGTAAAATTTTTAATAGGACAAGTACAATTGTCAACACTGCAAGTATTTGACCAGATAGAAGCATTCTCCAACGGTTTAGGCAATCTTAATCTGACAAATATTGGAATGGCCGAAGTAGGCTTCCTGTACATTCCACAAGCTTGCTATAACGCCAAATGTCTTTTGCATTTCCACTTCCATGGATGTGCCGAAGGAGTTAAAAATGATAACGGGAGGTTGGACATTTAATAATATGTAGTATATAATTGAAAAATTGAAGATCGCGCGGATTACCCTATAGTTTTACCCGCTTTTTATTTTTTTTAAATCCTAATAATCTGCTAAAGAAAACCACACATAAAATCTAGAATTGCAAAATTCAGTCCAAAATGCAAGAAGAGTAGAACCTTAAATTAAACGATTAGATTCTTAATTAGTTATTTGCCACTCGAGAGTCGCAGTGACGACAGGACTGAGATAATCGTAATCATAATCACGAATGATATATATAATGTATATTGACTATAATTTACAGCATTAGTATTGACCGAGCACGAAACTACGTTCTGAATAATGGATTTCTTCAAGTGGCTGAAGCTAACAATATTGTAATGGTATTCCCACAAACTATTGAACAGCAGATAAATAATGGAGGTTGTTGGGATTTTTTCTCTTATACTTCAGATCTGTTTGGTAAGAAATTATAAATATATTCTAAAAACCTATATACCTACTTATATAGAAGCTATAAACATAGATTTTGATTCATAATATTTTAACAGCACTTTTTCCTTTAAAATCTCAAAAATGTTTTACTATTATCATGCTTCGGAAAAGCGGGCAAAGAAATCTCAAATTTAGGCAGGCAAAAAGGCATTTAAAATCTTGTTATATTTAATTTTATAATGTAGAAATATGTACCAAGTCTTAAAACTCAAATCAAGTTTCCATTTTTACAAGCTTTGCTACATTCTAGGCATTATTTTTGCCACAGTGGGCCAAAAATGACCAAATTCGGTCAAAGTTGACGTTATTATCGCCTAAAACCGTAAAATTTTACAATAAAAACCAAAAGAAAGAAATATTTGATTAACATGATTTTTTAGACAAAATTTTGCTAATAATAATATTATCAGATTAAATTATAAAATGTCAATGGGTAATGTATGTCAACGGCCTAGAAATATTTAAAAAGTGACAAATTTTAATTTTGCAGCAACTAAGAAGGGCTATCAAATCCGAGTAATATATGAAATGATGAACCGACTGATCAATGGCGTGGCACTTCAAGAAACAACACCCAGTGGGTCCAATTCAAAATACAGTGTAACTTGGTACACTTATTGCATTCAGTCGTTCGCTGTATTGGTGATGGCATACTACTCAAGCCAATACATGCAGTAAAAAATTGTTCTACAGTTGAACAACATCCATTTATCTATACTTTCCCCGTTGAAGAGGATAAAAGTTTTGTAAGAATAAATATGAACCGTTTTTTTAGATAGTATTTAGATAGATGATATTTTACGTAATAAAGAAATTGTGTTTATTTATTAAGAGACAGTTTAACGAAACAGAAGTATTCACACCATATTTATAAATCACACAAAATATTATTTAGTACGGTAATGATAAAGTGTAGCTCATTGAAATTTAATTATTCTAGCTCATCTCTACACAAAGTTGACTCAGGCATCTTTTTGTTTATAATGTCAATGTTACATATTATATTATCATTATCATACACAAAAATTTATCAGCACCAGTTCAATGCATATTGAA
>JAQFYB010005840.1:0-13303 GCA_034694085.1 Pogonognathellus longicornis | reverse complement strand
CGCTCTTGGAGAATCATGCATGTGATTGAGAATCATATCATCTTTGGGATACGTAATTCGTTTCAATACTCTTAGTTCATATACAATGAAAATTTGGATGACTATGATAAAGCTTACAGTTACCAAAAATACAGACCACAGCAATTCATTTCCTGGAGTATTTGAACTCGCCGACAATTTGCTAGCAGAAGTTCCTTCAACTTCCTTATGAGTCTCTTCGACAATATGTCTTCGTTTGACAATGTAACTTTTAATTAACGTTTCGTCGATGACTTTTGATACACTTTCGGTGAAGAATTCCCTATTTTCGTCATAAGCTGGTTGAGTTACAGCATCGTTTCCATTCCATGGTTCATGTATAGATTGATTTGTAAAGTGTAAAGGAATTATCCAGTCTACTACTAATGAAGCAGGATCAAATAAACACGGAAGATCCGAATACAATTGTTGATGACCCGCAATAATGATTTTGCAATAGCATGGAAGTGTTATAAGCCAAGCTCCACTAACATCAGCTGATGTGCCTTTTGGATAACTCAAATTTGTCAAATTCGTTGTAAAATTCTGACATTCCACACTAACTTGACTTTTACTTGTAGGAACTAATTTTGTGATGACGTATTTATTTGAAGCGATTCGATGAGCAATGTAAGAATGGGCCGTGGAAGAATCTTTAACAATTGGAATACATTTGAAATCACAATGACTTCGTACTTCATTGTAGTTTTGGGAAAGTAAGGGTGAGACACATGGATCACGTACTTGATTTTCCATTAAAGAGTCTGTAACGCTGCAGAGTGTATTTGGATGACATTTTGAGGGATAAGCGGTGCCAGTGAATTCATTGAAGATGTATGTGTTTCCATTTTCCAATTTTAAGTGACACAAATGATCTTTGTAGTAAAAAGGTGTGTTATGCAGTTGAATTAATTGCAAAAGTTGTCCTCGCATTTTTTGGATTATTGGGACGAGAATCCTGACAACAAATGTTTGCTTTGAATGTGTGCAGTCGGTCAGAGGGAGGTTATAGTATTTTGAAATCGATTCATTTTTAATGGAAAGGTCATAAGTGTCTTCTAGAAAAGTAGTTTGAATTCTGTTGATCGTTTCTAGAAATTCAGTTCGTTTCAGTAAAGAATACGGAATGAATTGAGTAGCGCAGCTCATTTCTGCGTGAATCCAACGATTTCTTTCGGCATAATAAAATCCCAAAATAGAAGCTTGGAGGGACATTCGGGAATTCGAGAGCAAAGCGGAAGAAACACGATCCAGACTTGTGGTTCCGTTAGAAGAATTCAAAATGTTTTTGTAGAATATATTGTAAAAATTGTTTTCCATTTTTATAAAAGGGTCACGTATGGGATAAACATATTTCGTCACTGTTGTATTGACATATCCAGTTGTGTTTTTAGTATCCAACGATTTGGTTTGGAAGCGACAAGAATTGAGATGCTCGACGTATTGATCCAAGTCATTGTTTTCAATGTACGGTCCGTGAAAGTGCTTCTGAATTTTGTCGCAAAATTGACTATGACCAATAAGTTTCAAATAGAAATTATCCTGAGAACTGGAATCATCATCTGGAGTCACAGGGTCGAAGTCTGTATGAAGATTCACAACGGCCTTGTTCATGTGAAAAACGACAGGACAAGAAAAACGATAAGGGATTGTTTCACTTATGCAAGTGTACCAATTATTGAATGTCACATCAGTTTTATTCCATTTCGGGGTTTTGTATTTAAAAATTAAGGGAACAAAAGTCTCGTAGAAAATAGGAGATACTAAATTTTCTCTGAATATTCCAATCGTTATGTAACCCGATTTGTCATTAGGTTCGTCCGGGGAGTATCCATCACACTTGATTCCATGGAACAACAAAATTGTCGCGAACAGTGAAAATATTTTGAGAGATTTTAAAAGAATATCTGCAATCAAAACACAGAAAATTATGAATGCCTATATTATACTCAAAAATCAGACATTCAAATTGAGTTTATTTTCTAACAAATATTAATACATAAAGTTTAAAAAAATTATATTATGTCATAGACAAATTAATGATGTCAACTTACGACACATTGCGAGAAGATAACGTATTCAGACAGCTTAATCTTGTAAAATAGAATTTATGCTTATTTTTTGTCAATAATGTCGACTGATTTTGCGTATTTGCTAAAATCTCACTTATACTCACAAAGTATGCATTTTATAGCTATTTCTTACAAGAGCTAGCTACTATTATTTGTAATCCTATGACTTAATTTATTTCCTATTGTACACCCAATGACTTTACTTGTTACATTACTCACAGTCATGAGCAACATTTCTTTTATCAACATGCTCTTTTTTATGTATTTCCTGAAGTCACTGTATTAAGCAGCAGCTAAGACTCATATAAGATAACCATTCATAATCATTAAGACGCTAATACGCATTAATGCATGCATAAGCATAGTATTTTTGTAGAAATTAAATTTGCATTGCATGAAGTAAATGTAAGAAGTTTTTACTACAATGGTTTCTTGAGTTTTATGGCTGCCATCATTGTATGGCAAAAATCATACTAAATGATATGATACTTCCTAATCATTTATATTCAAGGGCATAGCTGTAACTTTTCAAAGGGGGATGAGTGTAAAAAAAGTATTTTTTAATCAGTAAAATTGATTTACGGTTTTTTTCTAATCTTCCATTTTTACGGAATTTGGGAGGGGACACTAAACAATTTAGTACCCAAATCGTAGATACGCCCTTTTACTTAATTTATACCCAATAAACTTAATTTTCTTTAATCCCAATCATACCTACTATAAAATAAATAATACAGCTGAGTCTTATATAATAATGTTAAATAAGAACAACAACTCATGTAATCCTTCAAAATTGTAACGAAAGGCTATTGGCACATTGACACTGTCACTAATCTAATTATTCTTGTCATATACACCAACCAACCTTTGCTGATCATGCTAAATGTATAATTCTAAACTACATTTTGTATCTATCTGCCCATGTATACCTAATACTTATACCTATGTACTTTATGTATTAAATTTTTTAGTGCAAGTAGTGTATACATACAGTGAGGATGAGAATTTTTATTTCAAAGTACATAACACCGCAACCCTTGACGTAAACACTCTTTACTTATTGAACAGTATTACAAAACACATGACACTATTATAAGCATTTTTACAGTTGATTGATAAGAAATGAGCTACTGTGCTGTTTGATAAAAGCAAAGTAACACAAATACTAGCATAACATCTTTAATTAATGCAAACACAGAGAATTACATGCTGCATAATAATATTATTGTATCACATTTGCGCAGTGCATAAATGTGATCAAAACATTCAACACTACCAGTTCGTCCTACTCTAGGTTTATTAGTTGTGTAAACGAAAGTGTCTGCAAAACTTTACTTACTTTATATTGATGATAAATACACTAATGCAATGTCGCATTACAACATTGTGATAAACACTTTTTTATGCGCTTGTAAGTTAAGTATATCGTGTAGAACGTGAATTGGAAACTAGGCGAAAAATAAATAAATAACGAATATATACTATTTGCGCTATATACCCCAGCCCCGCACAGTTATTGCCCATAATGTATTGCAGCCTCAACAAGTTGGTTATAAAATAGCAACCCTAAAATGGATTATGGAATTCAATATGCAAACAAGACTAGTTTTTCTTTAACGATTTATTCAATTGTACATAATTGTACTGAAGGAAAGCAGTAGGTAGGTAAACATTATAAATTATGTGTTTAGGGAATAACTATATTATCCTTATTTTCCTTATTTTCCTTATACATTGAATGTGGAGATTAAGGATTATGAGTAGAATTTTTGCTATTTAAGTATAAAAATGTTTGTTTTGTGACGCTTGTGAAAGGGCAACATATAAACCATATTATTACATTCATATGATAATTTATACTACTTAACCGAAACATTTAATTAAGAAACAATGAAAAATATTGAGGAATATTTTGTGATTTTTTATTGCCTATAAATGGAAAGTGCGTTGATTGTACTATACTACATGCAATCCTCTAAGAAAGGAAATCCTGGATACGCCCTTCCATGAGACTACATGACAGAACCAAATGAGAAAACATGTTCCCAAAAAGTCTCCGAAAAACCGATACGGATATTGGTAAAATGAAATAATAATTCCATTTTAGATTTAAAGAGTCAGTATTATATTTTATTCGAATATTAAGTTTTTTAAAAATATGATTATACATATTTATTTATGCATCAAGGTTCTTAAAGACTACCCCATTAAAGGGCTGTGGCGTCTTTTTTACATCTTGATATGCGTATTTTATTTAATATTTGACAGTTTAATAGTACCGTCATTACGACTCTACATAGGCATCGGACAGTTTACGATAATCCTAATTTAAAAAAAACACAATTCATTTTTTCAAACTTGTTAATAGAAAAAAATATCGTTAAATATCAAACAATGAAAGAAGACGTACCCCGTTAACTTCCACATTCTTGAACAAGTCTCCGAAATAAGTGGCCAAGGCACTAAATTTTGGCCTTTCCTTAGGGTCGATTTTCCAACAGTCCCACATCATCTTATAGCTAATCAGTAATAAAATATTATGGCAATTGTAATTTCTTCAATTATATTGAAACATTATTTATTTACATGTGTTCACTGGCATCCGTAGGTTTCTTAAGTCTTAATCCCCGTTCTAATTGAGTAACAAAGTCAACATCCCAGGCTAAGCCAGGATATGGAACATCTCCAAAAGAAAATATTTCCCATAAAGTCACTCCATAAGACCAAACATCAGACTGTGAAGAAAAATGGAGTTTTCGAAGTGATTCTATAGCCATCCACCGCCATGGTAAAGGCTCTTGTTTTTTCTTTACGTAATTTGTGTAGGCATACATTTTTCTGGAAAGACCAAAATCTGTTATTTTTGCTGTGCCATTTTCATTCAAAAGGACGTTTCTTGTAGCCAAATCAGCATGAACAACCTAAAAGAAACGAGTTTTGTATTAAAAGTTTTAAAATGGAAACTATTTTTTTTTAAATAGTTGGGTTAGTTTATACCTTTTTGGAAGCCAAAAAATCCATACCACATCCGATGTGAAAGGACCATTTTAATAAATTGGACATAGACAGTGCAATTTCTTTCGGTTTAAAGTTTCTGATAAAAGCAAAACGTTAAAACATTAGATTAATATATGGACAACTTAAATGAGCATTACCTATGCGAAACATTAATTACTCAGGTTGAATTTCAATTGTTATTATTTTTTAGCACGGACGAAATTAAGCATTAGTAAAGTTTGGATTATGGAAAATATATTTTACACTGCAGTTGTAGAATCTGGACTGTTCACGTATCTTGCAGATTGTGTTACATTATCACTGTGTAAGGTGAGATTGGCATAATTTACTTTGGGTGCTGAACGTAGAAATTTTTCCAGCGAGCCCATTGTACACAACTCGGAAGCAATGTAGACTTCGCCTTAAAAATCATAATATAATATTTTGTGGAGAATTGAATGCAAGTAAAATATTGCACGCCTTCATTTAAAACATTCAGCTTTTTGTTTTAATTACTAATGATTATTGCAATTATTAGCAATATAATTAAATATTTTTATCAGGTGCGTAGCCAGGATCATATGTTGGGGGTGCATAGAAGGGTTTTATACAGGAATTGATTTATGGGAGGGCAAAATTCGAATATGAGCTTTTCTAGGCTTCTCAGGCAAAATAGTCCTATTTTTGAAACATATTATGCATTCTGGGGGTGCACGTGCACCATGTGCATCCCCTGATTACGCACCTGATGTTTATGGTCTTCAGTAAGCAGTACTGTGATCGCTACAAGTTAATTGTAACATCTCATTATATTATGATATTTTATCGTGCTTCAAAACAAGTAAAGTAAACAGTACCATGTATATACTGGATGTACTAAGTACCACTACTACTAACTAAGTACTAGTACTTACTAAGTAGTACTACTATACTTACTACTACATTTACGTAGTTTATTGAAAAATAAATATATCAATCACATGTATGTAGCCAGGAGATGCACCAACAATAAGTGCACGTGCACCTCCAGAATAAATTATTATGCATTAAAAATCTCAATTAAGAGGTTATTTTACCATAAAAGTCAATTAGATTTTTTGCGCTACGTGTGAATTTGTTACACTTTACATTGATTTCGATCTAAAACTGTATTTATTCTTGCAAATTTTGCCCTCCAGAAATCGATTTCTTTTTACCACCTGGCTGTACACACCCACCCAACTTATTATCCTGGCTACGTGCCTGATCATCAAGCAGACATGATAATAATTCGGTGAATAAAAATGTATTGAGTTTTTTTAAATAGTAAATACCTAAGGTTTCCTGGAAAAAAGAAAACATAATAATAATAATAATAGAAAACATAATCTACCAAATTCATTTTACATCAAGCAAGTATTTTGACTTTTGACCTCTTTTACACTTTCCGTATAAATACGTGCCCTTATACATGAATAAAATACACTGCTCGGGGTAAAAACGGTTTTGTTCTATTGTGGGAATTGGGAAATATTAAGCAAAACAACAGTTCTGTGGTTATATTTGTTTATGCTATAGTCAATAGTTGATAGTTTTAGGAATGATCTAATTTTACCGTCTCTGATGTCACCCGTAAAAGCTCCAACCAAACCCACGATGTTCATATGCTCTCCAATGTAAATCATAAGTTTAATTTCAGCTAAAAAGCTCTTAAGGTTTTCCACAGGACATCGTGGTTTTGTAGTCTTGAATGCTACTTCTGAGGGACTACCTTGTATTTTTCCCTTGTACACAATTCCGAACTCACCACTTCCCAAGACGCAATCCTTATCTATATGCAATGCACACAATTTTTTTATTCCAGTTCTGTTTTATTTACAAACACATATTCACTCAATTCATTCATTTGTTAAATGTAATAATAGTTATGATCTTACTAATTACGAATTTGCCTTTCTCTAATTCGAATTTTCTGTCGTAAGGAAGTCGTAGTGCAATTTCAATATTTTCAAGCTCAGGATCGCTTGTTTCAACCATACCTTTCTCGAACTCTGCTATTTCCTCTTCTGTCAATTTTTCGACCTACAAAATAAGTTTTGAAAATTATCATAACACTTCAAACACAACATTTAACATGAAACAATGCGAAGCATGTCGAAAATGCTTTTGTTTTTAGCCGTATTTCGACATCTTTAGGAGGGTGCTGCGCTGGGTGCCCTTGCACCCTGCGTTTCTCTCCTTCTAAATAGTCCTTATGCTTTATGTGTGCATATAATATACTAATGTACAAGAGATATGATAATTAGATGTAATTGTAAATATAAAGGGACATTTAACGGCAAAATGCCCCGTGGGCAAACGTACATTCTTATCGTGAAAAACTAAATTAAATAAGAATAGAATACGTACATAAAACCGTATACCTTAGAATTTTTTAATTTCAAGTAAAGAAAATAAAGAAACGCAGCCAGAGCAATGATGAAGAACGAAAGGGATACAGTGATCCAAGTAATGAGAGTCTTTTTGTTGTTCCAGTCCTCCTCTTTCCGTTTTTGTTCTTGTTGCTTCTGTTGTTCCTTTTCAATTTCTTCACAACTCGGTATTTGGCGTTCTACATTTTTAAAAATTAATCTTTTTAGCAAACTTTGTTGTGGATACTATTTTTCTGGTATTTTCATTTTTCTGGTATTATACCTTCAATTTTTTCAACATAAGCATCTAGAGATGAAATCGAGTTGTTTTTTCGTCTCCACCATCCAAAATGCCCGTCCGATCCACAAGGTCCATTATACGCATCTTTAGGTTCGGTGAGTTTATTTTTCCACGGCTCATCGATGGCAGCAAACATGTTCACGTGAATTTCTTTCTGTTTAGCGATTCTGGCAACCTCTTCCCAGTAACTTACTATGTTGAAATTGGACGCAACCATATTATGGTGTACACCGGAACTAGGCCACCCTGTTTCACCAATCACCATTACTTTTGGATTGATTAGAAGCATTTCATCTCGAATTGCATCCAAATCGACCATAATAAGTTTTGCTGCATTAAGGGGTCCTCGCCCTGCCTGTTCTTGTTGTGGAATCATTAAACAAAGAATGTAATCCACTGATTTGATCAATACATGCAAAAATTTAACTTCCATATCCGTTGTATTGATGACTTTCAGGCATATATGATAAGTAAGTCGTACACCGATTTTCACCGTATTTACAGAGCCCAAAATACTTTTACCATCGGCTATCATTTTCAGAACGTCATAAACAGTTGCGTTGTTTGTGACATATTCGCTGGTAAGAGTTACACCCCAAACCGTTTGTGCATGAATATTGTTAGCATCCTTGGCTATATTAAACGCTTTGCTTATTTCCGAATTCAGTAAATGCTTATTTTCGTGTTTCCATACACCAAGCATTGCACTGATGACCGTAGATGATTTATTCGCATTTAAATACGCTGCTGCCATTCCAGTAAACCCGACAGCATCTCCATTCTTCCACGATTCGTTTTCTGTAACAATCGTGAAATAAATCATGCCAATAAATTAATTGCTTCTTCGGGCAAAACACATTATTATTTACAAATAGAATAGTGTTAATTCCTTATAGTGTCTCAAATAAAGTGCAATAATCAATAACGCATTTACTTCCGGTGGCTCCCATCCCAAATGTAGAAACAGTTCGAAATTTGGATGACACTAACAAGAGCATCGTCTCAACTTCGTCAACAGTGTAATTATTCCAAGGAGGATAAGTACTTCCTTCCAGATTTTTTACATGAGGAGAAAATACAACACCAACATAGTCCTTATCGAACTGAAAACGGTCGTCGCTATGCACAAAGGACAGAATCGAACATATCTACTCAAAAAATATTGTAAAAAATAAGAAATAATTATGTTTTTGATTATAGAAATAGAAATACGTAAAAGTAAAGGTAAATGTAACGATAATTATCTTTGCACCACCAAACCACCATAATATACCTGCAATATATTATATGCCCAATTTGTAAATTTTCTGACACTGATTGTAACTGAAGCCATTGGTGAAACGGGTAAAAGAATCAACGTTGACACACAAACACTAATCAGGTTGAATAAGTCATTCAGACTTCAGTTCATCGATCAATACGTCAATTCGCTGTGGAAATTAATTTTAATAATTTCATGCACACATAAATATTATCTAATGTGCTTGCACAGAACTTGTAAGCTGGCATCTGCAAAATTAAACACCATGGTCCATGGAAAATAATCACTGAACTGAACTTGATACACAGTTAGTTTAGCGAAACAAAATAAATGATTTGTAATTACATTGCATGCAATACAGTATATTAGTGTACGACCAGTGTTATAATAATATAGTTGATTGAAACGGAGCACTGCATAAATATTAAGCAGTGAAGTGAAGCCCGTAGAGGTGAATGTAGCAATTCTCATGCCATTACAATTTCATAATTCATATTCATACTACTCTATTTGTTTAGATTCTGAGAAAGTTTGATCGAAATTAATAATATGTAAAGTGTTTGTGTGTGAACCAAATGGAATATGACGACAACCACATCACCGCATGTCCGCAACTTATACCCAGTAACGATGTTGTTAGTATTTCTTGTTAATGTCAAATGCGTATTTACTGTTTTACTTAAATCTAAATGTGGTTAAGGTAAAGGAATAAAAGTGTTGTAATTGGTTTGATGAAAAATTTCGTACCTAACATATCAGGAATTACATGATCAGCTAAATTGAGTGATACTTATTAAAATTAACAATTCTGAATAACCACTCTACTAATAATTATTTTTGTTATAGTCCGAAACGAATATTGCATCATATTATGCATTTAAGTGGGAAAAAAATTAGGAAACAAAAATTTTATTTTTTGGTATTTAGAGAAAGGGGACCATTGCCCCCTAAATACCGCTATGTAATCACACTAAACATTTAATCAGTAAGTAATGTAAAACAATTCAATGAGTTAATTTGTTTATAGACAAAGCTTTAAAGTATTGACTTGATTAATTTTATAGTCTTGCAGTCTTGCCTAATGCCTTGAAATAAGTCTTCAGTAAAATAGTTGAATATAGAAAGCCGAACTTCATTTTTTCAATTTGCAAAATCAAAATAATGTCAAAAAATTGTCGTTTGTCTCTGGCAGATTTGTACTGCAAAGATTTGATACAATGAGTGTTACAGACAGATTTTGTATTTTTGGTAGTTGGTAAGATAGGATAGCTATATACTGAATATAGAAATCTGCAAATAAAATTGTTTTTGGACTATTAATTACGATTTACATTTTCATTGTTTGGTTTATTGTCCATATTAATTAACATATAGACGGTATAGCAATGTGTTTAGAAACAGTCTAAACACATTGCGGTATACATAGTATAATTGTCTAGGGATTTTTGTCTCACATGCATGCTATGGTAAACAGATAGGCTTTGCCTCTAGTTTTCCTAATCTCACGCATAGGTACTCTATTTTCTAAATAAAATTGTAAGGACAATACAGATAACACTATAATTCGAAGAACTTCATAATACGATAGATATAATATTTTATTACTACAAACAAGGCAATACATGCTATTTTATAACCACGGCCGTATCCAAAAATAGATTTCGGGGAGGACAAAATCCCAAACATGAGTTACATAATATGTGACAGTAACCACAAGCGCGCAAAATTTGAGAAAATTTAGATCGCTCCCTATCCCACCCCGTGAATACGGCTATGCTTATGAATATCCAAAAAAACCGATGACTCCTTATTTTGAGCTTCCTTTTACTAAGAAATGCCATTTAGGGGTCTTATTGATGGAAGTGTTAAGGGATATTTCTTAAAATACTTTTATGGTTCAGTTGCACTAGTTTAGTAGGTATAGTATAGTTTATTTATAGGAACTAATATAAAATATCTAATACAATATTTTTATCAATACTATGCTCTATTATTACCGATTACCTGAATTTAAGTACTACGGTAGTATACCTTTCACCATACACGACTTCATTTTCTGGAGGAGTTGCAGTTACATTCATTCTACAATTTTGCTCCAAAACAAGTTTTAATTATTTTTAGTGTGAGTTTTAATTGTTATTAGGCATTACTAGAGCTTGAATTTAATAATCATTATTAATGTTAGTAGAAATAAAATTTAAAGAGTTAATCATTAAATTAATTGTGAGTTAGGATAGGATTGTCGGAAGCATTATCTTAGCAATCATCATTTTTGCTAATTTTAATCTGTTAAATCTATTGAAATGTGATTTCCACATAATATTTGAAACCGCAGATTTGAACATTTGTCTGCAGTCTACACAGTCTACACTACAGTATGTACCTATACTCTACATAAACTCTTTTCTACTCTGTAACGATATAATTACTACTTACTACTGAGAAAATTGTGTAACCCATCAAAACCAGGTTTAAATATTTAAATGCATACAAAGTGTACCTAGTCTACCTGTATCTATGTACCAGAAATGAACAAGAACAATCATTTGTTGCAAACTTGCAAATATACCATCAATACAATTGAGTTTCATCTCTTAGTATTTTAATCCGGTTAGCTAAGTTGTTATTCAACGTCTACGGAAGAGTAAGCCGGTATCAATGAATGTTTCTTGAGTGCTGTTGGTTGATTGTTCTCTATTATAATATTCGTTATTTCATATATTTTTGTTAAGGTGCATAAAAGTTGCCTCACATGTTAAAACTGTGTAGGATGAGTAAACTGAATCTCTTTGCATTTACATAATACGTACTTATATTGTAGAGTACCTGCGTGATCACAATTTTACAAATTATATTGTATTTATTAGGTACTTATGTTGCCAAGAACTATACTTTGTGGACATACCCAAGATCTCCTATAAGGTTTTCTATACTAAAGAAACCTTGGACATACCTAATTAAATGTTGTACAAGTATTATACGATTTTGTAAAATTGTTCTCACAATCTTTACATAATAACCTTTCATTAAGTTACATGCTATTATGCATTAGGAGTGTACGTGCATGTTGTTGGCTGTATTACAACAAAACTACGCTTGGACGCAAAAAATTGGGAATCCTCTTGTGTCTTGTATACCAAGTTTATTATTAATGTAAATATTAGTACTGTGTGTTCAACTGCCAATAGTTTAACAGTTTTTCATATTATGTATTACACAAACATTAAAGAATCTTGTAAAATTTCCTCTTTATGTTTATTCTCTGCTGCAAGATTTTCAGTATTTCTGTTACCTACAAAGACAAGTGTAATCTTAGAATTTTTAAAATAGTCTATAAATTATATTTATTTCCATTAACTATAGCATTGTAAATACTATATATATGTTAAAATTTTTCTTGAAATCGAATACTACGAAATGGAAGGATTCAATACACTTGAAGATGTTTATGAGGCTACAGGTACATAAGATCGTTCGTAATAATATTTTATTTGTATAAAAACTTATTCATATTCCCTGTGTTCTGGAATTAATTCGCATTGTATCCAAACAGGTGGTTTTGGTCGATTTCAATTTTTTGTTGCGAGTACTATTCTATTACCGGAATTGCCATCAGGAATGTTAGAAATGCTTCCAGTATTTACAGGTGAAGTATATTATATAATAGTACTTTTTCGGTCGTATTTTGTAGATGTATTAATTTCCAAGGATCTTGTTTTAAAATTATTATAATTTGTTTCTTTACTACAATTTATACAGGAGCCAATCCCGACTCATGGACTTGTACAGATTTTAATGGGACTATCACAGATGTTACCAATGACAAAGTTTCTCTTTGTAATTGTAATGGGACATTGTATGGAGGCGACTCAACAATTGTCTCAGAGGTATAAATTTATTCATTTAAAAGTATAAATTTACATTGTTGCATAGTAAAATATTTCTCTACTTATTTATTTTTCAGTGGGGCCTTGTTTGTGATTACGATTGGGTGACAGATTTTATTACCAGTATACAAATGGCCGGTATGATGTGTGGAGACATTTCGGGAACAATTATTGCTGACTGGTACTACGAGTAAAATTTAGTTGACTATTGCATACGCATTCAAGATCCTTCAATTAAATTTTAAAGTTTAAAAATTGGCAAATCTACTTATATCAAATAGGTTTGGTAGAAAACGCTCATTGTATTTATACTGTTTGATTATTTTGACGAGTGGAATCATTTCCGGATTTGCCAATTCTCCATACATGTATGCAAT
>JAQFYB010005839.1:0-13306 GCA_034694085.1 Pogonognathellus longicornis | reverse complement strand
ATTACATGACCCGAACCCAACCCTAACCCCATAGGGTTGGGCCAACCCTAGGGTTTCGGGTTGGGCTAGACGCTCTATAATATAGCCTAGAAAGAATGTTTTCTTTCTAGGATTGCAAATATTGTATTCTATTCTAATACAAGTGCCCCACTTCTAACAATTGTTTGAAATTATCCTGGTCCCCCCTTCTATTAGAGGACCCACTTCTATCAAACCTAGTCAATTGATTTGCTATTTTATACACAATCATGACCTAAATGATTTTCCATTAATTAATTATTTATTTAATTTTTCATTGAAACACAGTAAATCATTGATACTACAATTCGCCCCCCCCCCACTAATAATAGAGAACCCACTTCTATTGGAAGCTCCTCTAGTATGTAGTATGACGAGTATGTAGTGACACCATTTGGATCTCATTAGTGAATTTATACAGCAACTAAAGAGCATAGTGCTTGATTGGAAACAAACATTTTGAAAATGAGATTGTTGGGCGTATCAATAATTTCCTTAACATTTGGGACAAATATTTTAAATTTTTGGCTGCAGTTGTTAATAATTTTAGCTCCATTTTCCTCAGTTGTAATTTGAAAGTATAATCCGAAGGATTTTATTTTTTCTTCTGCATTTTCATGAAAGTAAAATCTTCTCAATGGGTACAAAATGGATTTTTCACCAAGCTTCATTGAAGTTTCAATGAACTTTGAAAATTCAACTTTTTTCACTTCTTTTCCCATACGTTTTGCTACAACCGTAATGTCATCCTCTTCAGCTCCATGCGGATTTGTAAGATTAAAAATTCCTGAAGGCACATCATCATTGAAAAATAAGTCTGTTGCAATTTCAGCGCACGTGTCTACAGGTACAGCGGGAAATGCTGACGAATACACAGGCTTCTGTCCGGTTTGTAGGTATGACGTTAACAAATAAAACATGTGGCTGTTTTTAACGTCCAACAGACCCGTGTCTTTCTCCCCGACTATCATTGGAAATCGAATAACCAAACCTTCAATCCCCCGACCAAATGCGGCAGTCATTAATTTGTCTCCTACGAATTTGGTCAAGCAATATCCATTGTTGATACCGTCTCCGAAGTTGTCATCTTCAATCAAGTCCTCGGATAAATAATGACCATCTTTGGATAGGCGATTAGCAGCACCAAGGGATGAAGCGTGCAAAATTCTTTTTGGTTTTCCTGTGGCCGCAAATTCAATGAGGCGCATGGTTCCGAATACATTCACATTTCGGATTGTGTCTTCGTCGTCGTCGCGTCGTTTGAAATCATAGGAATGGACATGATTACTTTTCACAGCACAATGTATGACAGCGTCTACGGTTTCCAGTAGTTCTTGATGAATGTTAAACTCCAAACCTAAATGTTCCTTGTTCAAATCACCTCCAAGTAAAGTAGTTCTGCATTTATATTCTTCTTCGATTTCAATTTCGTCCACTTTCAGCTTTGCCTTTTCTAAGGAGTTTTCCCTCACAATGCAATAAACCCTAGTGTCGGCTTTTTGCAGTAAGGATTTTAGAATATAAGGACCCAATTGACCAGTAAGACCTGTCAAAAGTATTTTCTTGCATTCGGAAGCCTTTGAAACTTTCCCTTTGTAGAAAATATGATCCGGTAGTTTGCAGTCAAGCTTAACCAGTTCTATTAAATCCATTGTTAGGGTTTCTAGATAATTCATAAATTAAATTAGTTTATAAGTTTATATCTTTCATGGACTACCGATGATTTTAACTAAAATTTCATATTGGTTCGTATTTTAGTGATGTGTTAAGTTAGACATGTTCTTACCGACTTTGAACAGTACCTTCGATTCCACTGCTAGTATTTACCAAAGGTTTTCGTGCCTAAAGATGAAAGAACTGTGATGTAGTGTGTACTGTGTACTGAATAGAAGAAAATAAATAAATTTAATGTAGCTTTGGTTCTAGTGGATTTGAAGTAAACTGTCTGCAAGCATGATAGTAATTAATAAAATACAAGAAGCTACATAGCTGCGTGAAAGTATATTCAGCATTTTCAGCATTAACATATTAAAGCAAGCAGGACTACAGGATTATAAATTATTAGGTAGCTGGCCTTGGTTGAAGTGAAGTGAGTTTCCAGACATAGATGATGGAAGGTGCATTGTTTTTATGATTCAGGTTCCCATTTATTTCAATAAAAACAAGTTATGTATTAATATTTCATACACGTTTCTGCGGCTGTTAATCGCCCTATTTCACTACTCCGCACCGTTGATATTACAATATGATCAGACGCGTATCTAGGATTCCAATAGGAGCTGCTTGGGGTAAGATTATGTTGATTTTGAGGGCCATAAAATTACACCATGAGGTACGAATGTGGTCATTATCCCGCCTAGCGCTAAAATTGGGCCCATTTGGGCTAAAATCAACGTATAAAGCGTGAAAATGGTTTCGGGGTTTATTAGATACGATTAAAAAATGGCAATACTATGTAATATTGTATTGTATAATTATTTCAAGTGCTTGACATATTCAGTACAGTTAACTGATTTCCAATTGAAACACCGAAAGCAATCCACAGTTTACATTGTAAGCTTGTATAATCTGGAGGGTGCTTAATTACCCTCAGTAGCCTCAGTAAATATATACGTGCCTAAATATGAATCGTCTGATTAACACAAGAAAATATGGAATAGTATTGTTGACATATGTATCCAAGGGGTGCATATTCACCCAACATTAAATTATTAAAGCTACGCTAGATATTTTATAGATTTTAAAAACAATTAAATATCCTCTAAAAAATTTTCTAGAAATATAAGTAGTACACTCGCGAAAGAGTATTTTCAATTACTTCCGAAAATGTGTAATAATAGTTTAAACATAAATGACCATAAAATCCTGATGGCAACTTGTTGCTGTAACTCTAATATTTATTTTTCTGACAAAAAATGACCAATTACAATTAAATTTTTCAAAAATATTGAAAATATCCATGATATATAGTGAAAAATACCCAAAATACAAGGATTACGTGCGTAATGCCTGTGTAACTATATCTAACCCGAAACGAAAGCTTCTTATATTTCAATGAAAGTGTAGTAAAGTCTGAAGTGCACTTTTGCAATTTACAAATTAAGATAAATCTTCTATTAGAATCCGGGTCTCCAATTCCAATATAATCTGAGGATGTTTTCCATTATAAAATAACGATGCCCCGGATAATTATCTAAAGATTCGATAGACCCGGGGGCAGACTCCTACGGCAAAGATTTAGTATCACGAAATCATTCAAATGTACGACAGTTGACCAGTTCAGCTTTTAGTTTTATTTGACGAGACGAGTGCGAGGTCTATAAATAAAACTAAAATTTCACAGTCGTCTCGTCAGATAAAACTAAAAGCTGAACTGGTCAACTGTCGTACATTTGAATGATTTCGTGATACGAAATCTTTGCCGTAGGAGTCTGCCCGGGGGGTTGCAATAGAAGATTTACGGTACTTTTATCAATAATAATTATCACTGTTACATATGCAGTAAAAATTTATTCTCGCTTTACATACAACAACTTTATTATATTATGAAATGTTTGTTGTTTTAGAAAAATAACTAGTACTTATTTTACAGATAATAAGGCTATTTAATGGGTAATTAAATAACTATTAAATAAAACACTATTATAATTTTTAAAATGTTGTAATGTTTGTTATTACAAAGTATGAGTGAAGATTGAAAAACTCCAATCAGTGTATAGACATGTTAATTTATGATTATTTCAAATATTGATTCACATAAAATATATCAATTGTTACATGCATACAAGTTTGTACGCAAACCTAAAGAAAATTAATCTAAAACCTCGACTGTTGCATCAGAGCATTTTACTCAAATATCGATCACGTAGCAAGCGTTTGAGAGGCTTTCCAATCCCAACTTTGGGAATATCTTCGATAAATTCGATTCCACCTTCCAACTGCTTAAATGGAGCCAATTTTTCTTTCACCAGCAAATGAATTTCTTCTGCTTCCAAAGTCTCATCGTTTTTCACAATGTACGCACGTGGAGCTTCCCCCCATCTATCATGCGGAACTCCAATAACACACACGTCACTCACTTTTGAATTAGTTCGGATCACCAATTCGATTTCTTTAGGCAAAACCTGCGCAATAACAATGAAATTGATAAAAAATCCAAAAAGTTGTTGATTGGTATCTTTTAATAAACACCTGAAATCCTTTGACTTTGATCATGTCCTTCTTTCTGTCCACAATGTAGAAACACCCATCTTCATCGTAGTAGGCAATATCTCCGGTGCAATAAAATCCATCTTCAT
Source organism: Pogonognathellus longicornis (assembly GCA_034694085.1). Classification (NCBI taxonomy): domain Eukaryota; kingdom Metazoa; phylum Arthropoda; class Collembola; order Entomobryomorpha; family Tomoceridae; genus Pogonognathellus; species Pogonognathellus longicornis. Next base: position 8,990 of record JAQFYB010005839.1, on the reverse strand, counting down.
CAAAAACCTCTGCAGTAGCTTTTGCGTCATTCAAGTATCCTTTCATGATTGATGGACTTTTGATAAGAATTTCGCCTTTCTCGTGTGGTCCAAGAGATTTGCCAGTTTCAACATCCACAAGTTTTGCTACCACATTAGGCAACAACCTTCCAGCTGATCCTGAGAATTACAAAAAAATAATTAAAATTTGGTACAAAATATTAATTGTAACTCATCATCATCTTGATTTGACATTCTTTATTTCTTCATTATCATGCTAACCCAATTTTGAATTTTCCAAGCTAGCATTAGACATTGTAATCGTTAAGGTTTCTGAAGTTCCATAACCTTCTTGAAAGCAAATGTACTTGTTCGCTTTTTCCATGAATTTATCAATCAGGCACTTTGTTAAGGGAGTTGCACCTGCCAGAATAGTTGTTAAAGATTCCAACTCTTTTGATGAAAATAGTGGACTTTCAACAATGCATTTTATAAGAGGGGTAATCAGCAACAGGAATGTAGGCTGTTGTTCAATACGTACAGAAAGAAACAGGTGTTACAACTTCAATCAAATAACAACAAGCACTTCAATATATTATACAAAAGCAGGCAAGTGTTAAAACAAATACTGCAAGACAGTTTGAAACGTTTGGTTTGAATTTGAATCAAAATCTGAAACTCACTCTGTTTTTCAGAAACAGTTCTTTATAAATTGTCGGTTGGAATTTGTCCACCAGAATTACTTTCATGCCTTGATACATCACAATTATTATGTGTGTAAGGTATCCAACAATATGGCTAAGAGGATACATTGAAATTGTGACTTCCTGTGTCTCTCCTTTCTGGTACGATTTAATGTTGGATATACCGTGAGAATAATATTGTCTGTAAATAAGTAAATCATGCATTAAAAGTCATGAAAAATCTAACGTTAATAATTTCTTTTGAGTTTTACTTGGTTGTGCAGCATAGAGCATAATGTGTTAACATTATACTTTTTGGTAAACCGGTTGATCCACTTGAACTTCTACATTATAATTCACACATACATTTAATTACAAGTATTGTATATTTTTTAGATAGAAAATTGCACCAAAAAATTGCTAAAATTTTATTACATTCAAATAATTACAAATCTTACGAAATTACTGCCAGGGAATTTGAATCCTTCAGTGTCTCTGAAAATATTTCATCTTCGCTTGAAACTGGAACTTTTATAAGGTTTTCATAAAACCAAATTTCATTTTCAACTGCATCAACCTTCGTTGAAGAATCCAAAAGTATGAAATTTTTGAGGTGAGGGGCATCCATCGTTGCAGACTTTAATCGTTGAAAAATATTCGTGTTAGAAACAATGTATTTGAGTCGAAGTTTTTTTATGTCTCTCAATAATTCATCTGTAGATAAATGTTAAACAATTTGATCTTACATATTCTAAGATGTCAATTTGAATTAAACTCTAACTCTGCTAAAAGTATAATACTCCTGAATAGTTATTCTGTTGCAGAAATGAGGGCATTGCGAACAAACGCATAAAATAAATTAGGAAGATTGTTAATGTCTACTGCAGTCTACTGCCTACCTTGAGTAAGTAAGGGATTCAAAGGAGTGAAGACACAACCCGCCTGCCAGATTCCAAGCACCGCAATGACAGCAGTTGGAGTCGGAGGAGACACAAATCCAATTAATTCTCCGTGACACACACCTGACCTCAAAAGACTCGCCCCGAAGTTGCAACTCAGTTCTTTCATTTGTTCGTACGTGTAACTCTCCCCGCTAATTCCACAAACCTGAAAATCAATATCACAATAAACGCTTCAGAATACAATAATTATAACATTTAGTATTTAGTTATAATTAAAATCCATTTCATCAATAACAGCAATAATTATTTGTTAACTTACGAAAGCAGTTGAGTCCAACCAATTTCTCATTCTCTCCCATAACATTTCTGTGATGGTGATGGAAGAGTGTGGCAATGCCACATCAGGGTATGGAGAGTAAATCAAATTCTTGTCTTTTGAATTCATTTCTAAATGTTGAATCCGATTCCAAATGAGAGAAATATTAATGAAAATGAATGCTAAAATTCAATTTTCTACGATCCCTAGAAAATAATTGTTAAAGTTCTTCTCGTTATGTGCTCCAAAGCTAAATACTCGATTGCTATTCCCTACTGTGTCCTTATATCCCTTTCCCACGTTTTATTTTATGTCTGTATATACGCATATCGTGGTGATCAGGCACGTAACTAGGATTCCAATATGGGGGGGGGGTGCTTGAGATAAGATCATGTTAATTTTGAGGACCATAAAATTGTAACATGAGGTTATCATCGGTTATTATAGCGGGTATCGCAAAAACATTAGTCCATTTGAGCTAAAAACAGTAAAAAGAAGAAAATTTGCGCGTAGCGCAAAATTTTTAGCTACTTTTTGTACTTTGAAAGTAACATGGCAACTTTTTTAGAGATTTATTAGATATGATTAAAAAATGACATAATATGTATAGTGTAAGCTTGAATATAATCTGGGGGGTGCTTAAGCACCTCCAGCAGCCTTAATAGATACGTCCCTGTTGGCAATGGCCACAAAAAAGAGTAAATACCTAGGCATAATATATATACATAATATATTAGACTTGCGAGCGGACAGATTTTATTTAAGCCAAGTCATTTTTATTTACAAATTGTTATTATTAAGTAGAAACAGATAGTTTTGCGAGGGTTAAACCCAATGGCTTAGCTTTACGACGGTGTGGTGCCGCCCTTTGGCAAAATTTAATAAATCAATAAATACACTGTCACATACTTAAAAAATATTCTATTATTTGCTACATACTAATTTCATTGGCCAAAGTTTTAGTAGCTAAGTTGTAAATTAGAACTAGCAAACCAACTTCGGTTGTGTCACGGCTGCAATTCACCGGTTAATGTTGCGTACAATTAATATGCATAATTATATTTCAATCATTCTCACAGAATGTGAAACGCAGAAAGACGTGTGTGTTTTTTGAAAATCCATGATTCGAGCTAAGATTAGGTACAATATTATATAAAACTGGAACAATAAAATTCATATTATATTTTTTTAGGTCAAGTATGTTGTTCGAGGCCAGTAGGTATGCTACTGAGAAGAAGGTGAAGTGTAGGTCACTTTAGAATGCATGCACTAGGTAATGTAAAACTTAATACGGTAGTCCCATTACATCGCAAAACCAGTTGTTAAGTATGAATCTTTGATAGAATCGATGTAATGTACAATACAAACGCATACCTCGATTAGACGCATTACAATGGCGAGTGATATGATGTCATTGTGTATACCGCATTTCTTCTAAATCCTTGCTTTTAAAAATTGCCCGTCTACCTCCCGGGTTGATATAATGGACGGGGTGGAATTAGAGGCAGTCTATAAGTTTTACTCATCTACCCGGGGTTGTTTTAGAGTCACGGGTAGATTTCGGCGAAATAAACTAAGTTAAAAACCGCGATTTTGAAGAAAAAAATATTTAAAAACCAATGCTTGCGTATAATTGCTTATTGTATTTTTGGCAATATAAATGCTTTTGAACTATTGCTGTGTAACATCAAGTATCATAATGAGTAACCAGCATTATATAAATTCTTGCTGCCTGTTTGAGGAAAGTAGGCCGACAGAGATAACATCCGCCTAGAGCATTCTGAGTTATTATCTTATTATAATAATAATATTACCTTACCCATTAATGAGGGGTATGTACGTTTATTTGCGAAGTTATTACTGGAGTTAGTTGCTCTAAAATCTACTGACAATGAGTTGAAGAAGGACGATACTCATATAAAAGGAGTTCTAGACAGCGTGAAACTGGCTCCGATGTAATTTATGTAGTGTATAGCAGTCTTATCATGGATGAGCAAAAGCGGTTTCTTGACGTAAAAGTCCATGTAAAAGTACATCACTAAAACATGTTTTGCATTCATGTTTCCAGTTATTCTTTATTGTCGTAATGTTTCAGTACATTGAGGTATTGATCTTCCGATAATATTTCTTACAAATGTTTTCGGCTGCTTGTACTAAGGAAAAAAGTAGTATGCTGACGTTACAACAATCTGACGCAGACAAAGTTATTGTGAGTAGAAAGTGAAGGTAAACTGAAAAATGTATGTCATTTACTTACCTAAATCAAGACAGAGCACCTCTGCTGAACACCGGTGCTCAGTCTTGATAGTATCATGACTGAGCACCACAAAATTGGGTGCTCAGTCTTGAAACTATCAAGACTGAGCACCGGGGGGTTTGTGGTGATGTATGCTACAAGGGTGCTCAGTGTTGATAGTATCAAGACAAAGCACGTGCTCAGTCTTGATACTATCAAGACTGAGCACCGGGGTGTTCAGCAGAGGTGCTCTGTCTTGATTTAAGTCATTTACTTTATGCTTCGTAACTTTGAAGCACATATTATTATGTGAATTGAGCCTTTGTTTATTTTAGGCATGTACATAATAGATATGGGGATGTGGCAGACTGTTGTATCCCGAAAAGGATTATGTAGGTATACAGTCTATAAACCAGTATGTTTTAATAGAGATGGGCAACGGTTAACCGGTGCCGGTTCTTAAGTTTGGTTTAAAACGGTCCGGGTACGGTTCGTGATCTTTCGGTTCCGGTTCCTATACAGTTCTTAAACTTTTTAACTAATATTATAATGTGACTCGACTTTGAACGACACTATGGACCAAAAGAGTCTTAATAAAATTAATCCATATTACCTTTTTAGCTTCTGACAATTGAATTTTAGTTTGGATCCCATGTATAATTTTTCAAAACACCGGTTCGGTTCCGGTATAAAATAAAAGGTTCCGATTCGGTCCGGTTCCTGGTATTCTTCAAATCCCCCATCTCTAGTACATAATATGTAATATGTACTATCTATAATCCTTTAGCTTAGATTTGGTTCAGATCAAGTAAACTATCGGGTGAATGTTTCACCTATAGGACAATATTACATTCACATCGGTATAAATGCTTGAAGCCAACATACTAACCAATCTTTCAGCCAGGCTTAGATAAAAATGTCTGTATTTTAATATTCAATGGATGAAACTTCATCCAAGTAAATAAATGATCCATTTTAGAATATATTCAAACATAGCATAATAAAAGTTGTATTCATATGTTGGCTGTGGTCTCATCTATAAATAAAAGAAAACAGCTTGCCATTACTGCCATAAACGTTTTTCCAGATTGTTTATTATTTCTCGCCTAGACGACCGCGTACTTAAAATCTTTATACCTAGACGGATTTATAGTTTACGCTTTTTATTCAGTAAAACACCATCGTTTCTCTTGATTATTTCGACAACTACACTATAACGATTCTGTCAGACTGCATCCTGACACGCAAGCTTTTGAGTACTGCAGTAACTTTCAATCAGATTTGCTACAACGTTTATGGATAAAGGTTAAAGAACGTGTTGACCGTTCTTTCCACGTACCTATATTATTGTAGAAGAAAAAGCATGCTAACGCCTAAAAGGATTTACGATAAAAGCCCGGTTGTCCCTGCTGTGGTTGTGCCTTGTGTTATGGTGAGCTGCTCGGACTAGGGCTACTTCCTCTAATGATCGTTCTTTCGATAAAACAATGTGAGATCGATGCAGTATACATAATGGGCAAAGTTTGTGGGAGATCTATAAGCTTTACTAGCATATATTTGATATAAATATAAAGAAGCTTAAATGCACTTTGACTTTCTTTGACTTTACATGTAGGTAGGCAGTAAAACAATGGGGTACCTATATTCAACAAACCAGACGATTCTATGATAAGAATTATTGGCTCTTGCAAACATAAGTTCTTGTTCATTTGCGCATAATAGTTATATTGCTCTTTTTTAAATACGAACTATTCAAGCTTTTACTAAAACAAAATTTCATATAAGTATACCTGTATAAATTTGTATTTATTAGTAAAAATTTATATTGGAATATGTTATTGGTAAAGTATAGGTTGGTACACACATACTCCTCTAGCTTATTCATTCTCTTAGCTAACATGATAGATTTCAGTTCATAAACTATAAAGGATTATCTGAAAGCTTTGATCTACATATATCCAATAAGTATTTACATATATACATATTTCGATTTCTTTATCGTCTTCTACGGATCAGCATTTTATAATCAGGCTAATAAATGGAGTCAAATGGGCAGGTTATATGTACAAGCACGAGCGCGACACATTTTCAGTGATATATTCCCTTCAGTCATGGTAAAGGTGGCAACAAACTAGAACGTATCCAAGAATCAACATGGCATAAAATGAGGGTCAGTCGCTTAATGGTAAAGTCAATTTTAGAATGCTGTTGTGGGGGGAATCAATATCGCATCTCGGAAGTTACTTTGTTTTCTGCTTGCAAGTAATGCCTAGGAAGGAATCTTACATACCTACTCTTAATTGGTTGGTGTCATGAATATGAGATGTGACGATTCTTCGTAATAGACATTCTGATTATATTATACAATTGCTAATTGGCTATAATAATGGTACATGATAATCCAACTTCAAGTTAAGCTTTATTCTAGTAACAACTTAGTTATGTAAATGCTAATTATAATTACTTCATATTTCATAATCTAAATAAAAATTGTATTGGAGAAAGGATTCATATAATGAACAAATCAGCTACTTTACATTTTGTATTATTGCAATAATTGGTTTACATTATTATGATATTTAGATGAATAATATAAAATACAAACAAGCAACCATCTGTGAATTTGACTTCATCATGCTGCGTTAGCTTTTGTATTATGATTAGTCTGGTATGACAAATAAGAACCTGATTAATGGCTAAATAATAAACCAATGTAAACAAGCAGCTATTCTAATTATTTGAGAGTTATTAAATGTAACAATAGGAATGACAGACAATTTTACAAATGATATTTAACAAATTGATTGTTGTGCATACAAATATTTATTTGTATAAAAATTAACTCATTTAGTTAATCTGGAAGAACAACATTTAGTGAAATGAGTGTGTCGAATATTGAAAATTAATTATCGTTTTCAAAAGCATCGGGTGGCAATACCCTTCTAAGATTCTTGACGGTGTACGGCATTGTCAAATAGTGAGGCAGACTGGGCAATACCCAACACAACTCCATTCATTTCATCAACTTGGTCCCTCTTTCTTGCACTTAAATAAATGGAGTATTACTATAGACTAAATGCATTACATGCTGCGCTGCTGGGGAAGGAGAGAAATCATGAAAGCAAGCGTTCATGCACTGCAAGTCCCTGGTTGAATATTTATCGCTTCAGACATGTGTAGCTCACTGTGTGTTAAGTGTGTAATATTATGTCCGAAATTCCGAACAGAATATTAACTTCATTGCATTACAGCAAATCGTACAAGCACGTTGATAAGAAAAGCATTTATGCTGTCGCTGCATCTATTTTCTGTTTGCAAATTTATTCTTGCTCTTAGCACACATTTTTTGAATACTAAATTATTGTTGCTGAGTCTTTGGATCAACAGAACATTTGTAGTGATACAGCAAACAAAATTAACCGCAAGCAAGGCAACAACTTCCTATGGATAATTTTTTTCCTCTATCCAAAATGAAAATAGTTTACAAATACATACAATTGACAACGCAACGCAATAGTCTTACTAAAAATCCTAATAATATGGTGATTTGTGTATAATTGTGTTATGCAGTAAATATCATAATATTTCTGTAAATATAAAGAACAATGAAGTGAACTGAAATGAAAAGTAAGAAAAATTGTTTATCACATTAAAACTATTATTGTCAAGTCAATCCGACGTATAGGTGTGATATTGGTTACAAAGTTGGAGAATACTAGCAATCCATGGAAAGGAGAATTCCCGGAATGCAAAAAAGTGTTAAATTTATTTGTGACTTATACTTAGTTATATCTCAATCATCCATTTGATTGGAAATTTTCCAATTTTTTTGAAACAAAGTTTTCAAGGATCAAGACACGAAAACCCAGGGGACACCTGGGATTTTTAATGTTTTATAATATAATTATTATTCCGTAATAAATATACGATTTTAACTTTGGTAAGATATTTAGAAAATTATATTTAGTGGTTGTGAAGTGGAACTACGAACAGATAACAAATTGGAACTATTATAATTTTATTAGATATTTTATACTAATAGCTGTATAACATACAGCTAGTATACTGATTTGACACTCACTACATATATGTAGCAATTGCAAGTTGCTCTGGCGATGGGTTTGTAAATGCAGACATAAAATATACCTTCATTAGTTCATTAGATATCACTGCGTCGATTTATGACAGGTTTTGTACATTCAAAATGTCATTTGGTTGGAATAATTAAATTACGAAAAAATATGGAAGTTTTTGATATACAGTGGAACTTCCATATTATTTTTTCCGTAATTTAATTATTCCAACCAAATGACAGATTTTAAAAGTACTAAAACTGACATAAATCGACTCAGTGATATCTAATGAACTAATAAAATTGCATTTTATGTCTGCAAAGTTTACAAACCCATCGTGAGAGTCACTTGCAATTCTTATAATCCAATTTACATATAGAGAGCTCCAAATCAGTATAGCTATAATATTATATTATACTATTGTATTTCATCTTTATTATGGGCTCGGTTTTAGCTGTATCTGTACTGTATTTTGTATAAATAAATTTTTGAATATTAATTTCCTTTTGTATGTTGTAGTTGTATACGTCAGCTCACTCAGTAAAAGCTGCGGCAAAACTCTATAACCAGTACACTAGTAGTAGTTATTTTGGTGAGCTGACAATTCTGTTAGTGAAAAATTTAATGAAACAAGGAAACTACCTGACAAGAAATTACATAAATGATTGCAAGAGTGTTTCAGTTGTAATAGTGTACATTGTGCTAAGTTCCCAGCTAATACATAGGCCCAGTTCACGCTTGTTTTGTATCAGAGAATTTGCGTATAAGTGTAAACATACGAAAACAAATGTGAATGGATTT
>JAQFYB010005838.1:0-13309 GCA_034694085.1 Pogonognathellus longicornis | reverse complement strand
TAAAACTTTTGACTTTCCACTGTTAGATAGAAACCAAAATTATCGGATCTTTGTTGCATGACTATAGGTACGGCGGGCTTCTATTGTTATTTTTATTTTTCCCTGACAAAATCAATGAGTTCTGTATGCTCTGAATTTAGTACTAGATGCGATTCTTAATGTAATAATTGAAATAAATGAATGAATAGACGAAATATTTTATTTTACACTCTCACAAAATTTTATGCAGTAAATGTATTGTAATAATAAATTATTATCTATTTAATAAATGTGCAAAGAATTGGAGAATTACTTGAATTAATCTGATCATTAATATTTTAACATAGTGTTAGCTATTTATACCACAGGAGGTTATATAATTCGTTGTGGGATGAATTTGTTTCGAATTTTATACGCTTTTTTTACATCACTATGTATTTAGTTAATATATATATATATATACCATATTCATATAATCACTATACCTTACTTAGGATTACTCAGAATTAACCTTTACATAAATATTTTACCTTTATGGATACATATTATGAATTATTCGCTACAATGTTTTTGACTAAATGCCTAAATAATTATAAAAGCCTCACAAATAGGAATGAATGATTTTGTCAAAAACTTCTCCTAATTCTTTAAATGTTGGTCATTCGGCTGTTAGTGGTTTCCAACTTGGTAACACGATGTTGTCGTACCTATAAAATATAATTAGTCAACCATTGTACCTATCAATTGCCATTTAGTATTTTGGTAAACATGTATCATTCAGGATTAACACATTTTTTCTAATATCTTACAGTTTTTGATTCATGTGGACAGGTTTACTCATCCGAAAGTTATTTTCCAAAGATTCTAAAAATTCCTGAGTATATGCGTATCCTTTGTAAGGAACTTCAGCCAACGAGAATATTTCCCACATTGTTACTCCAAAAGACCACACATCTGACTCTTGAGAGAATGACATGTTACGAAGTGATTCAATGGCCATCCAACGCCAAGGCAGCGGTTCCTGGAAAAGTCATTAAAAAATTGTCCTTTTCAAAAAAAGCGAAAATTGAATGGCAATTAGCCATAAATCAGAAGCTGAAATTTGAAATCAATCAAATGCTGTGTATGCCTTGCAATTTTGACTCATTTGAATGCGGGTAAAATGTAATAGATGAGAATAATTATTTCGTAAACCAAAATTCAATGCCGAGGATAAAATTCTAATAATATAACAAAAATAATATATAGTTATCTGAAACATCTCAACATTATCATTTTTGTGTACGAAATATTTTATTTATCATAGATAGCTATTTAATTATAGCTCTTAATAAAGCTACTAGTTAGTTAAAGGCTAAAGTTATTTTGTGATACCTGAGATTTCTTGACGTATTGACATCTTTCATAGAGGCGACGGGATAACCCAAAGTCAGCAATCTTTGCAATCATGGATTCACTCAATAATACATTCCTGCAAGCCAAGTCTCCGTGGATAACCTATAAAACAACATTAAAAATTGCAATGAAATATTATGAAAGCGATGATGATATTCAAATGCTATAGATGAAATACATACAACACCTTTTTGCTGGCAAGATATTCCATTCCACTAATAATCTGGCGTGTCCAACAAAACAAATGGAACGTCGTTAGTTCGTATTTAAATTTTTTAACGTTTTGATAGCGCCTGAAATACAAAGCAATTTCTGTATCTGGAAACTGTTTTTCAACCGCAGTGCAGAAGAGTTAGTTATTTTATATTAAATAATAATATATTAATTTTACTCGTCAAATTGAGTTTTTGTTAAATAAGTGTCTCCGGACAATGTGGTTTGAAATTTAGAAAGGTGGTCCACGAGGTACTTGTACAGTGAACCGTTTTTGCAAAATTCCAATACAATGTACATTTCATCTAAAACACATAAATCAATGGGGTAAATTCATGTATTATATCTAAACGTACCTAACTATAAATACTAAATACTGTGGGATTTATATATTCGTCAATTGGTTGTCTGATACTGATTTCAATCTACTGGACTCTATCAGACGCATTTGAATTTAAAGAAACTAATCTCATATATGAAGATAAAACTTGAGAATTTTTAGACAAAATTTGGGATATTTTTTTTAAATCATCCAAAATCATTTGCTAATTTTTTGACAATGTAAATATTTGAGAAATACTTCGTAGAAGATTTCCAGTACAGGCTCCAACCAAATTCACAACATTCTGATGTTTTCCAATGTACATCATGACTTTCAACTCAGACATCAATGCTGTGATCAGTTTTGTATCTGAATTGGGTTTAACTGTTTTGACGGCCACGGTTGTCTCCAGAGGAAGATCCTCATCGTCATCCTCATTTGTTATTAGGGTTCCTCTGAGTACGAAGCCATAAGCTCCGCTTCCAAGTGGGGAATCCCATGCTAAATAAAAATAATATAAATTAACGTCGCTAATTTTCATTTTTTAACATTTTTTCCTGCTGCGACTTCACTTAAAATTAAAGTAATCAATCCTTTTTTTATCGCACATTTTGTTGTTGAGTGTTATATAATAGTAAATTTCTTGATTGAATTAGTTTTCGAGTCATATAGATGTATAAGACCATCGGTCGCGTAGCCAGTATTACAATCTGGGCAAAATTTTATACAGAAATCCATATGGGAAAGCAAAATTTCAATAGGAAGTACAAATGTATTTCTACTCACGAGTAGAAATAAAAATTTCATTTCATTTAGGTGAAAACCAAGTAAAATGATATTAGATATTAGGGCGTAGCGTTAATTTTTTTGGATTTATTACATTTTTATGATCAAACTATTTAGTTTTGGGGTTCAGTGCACCCCCTGGCTATGCGCATGAAGTCAATTTTGTTGAACATTTATTACTAAAACATCTATATTTAATTTTTTTATGAAGGGGTCTTTACCTATATTTAATTTTTCAAGAGGAATTTCGTATTGGTGACTGTCATATGGTTGGCTTGCAGCTCTCAAACAAGGATCCGTATCGTCTTGAATGAGTACATCGTAACCCTCGAAGAAAACTTTTACATGCTCTTCAAAATCGTTCTTGATTCTTGCTAGTTTTGTGCGTTTAGCCAACAAAAAAATCATTACTGACCCGGCAATAAAAAACACAAGTAGAAGTGCAGGCAAGAAAATGTAATAATCAATAGTCCTTTCCTTGTCTCCAAGTTCTAGGTAAAGATAAAGTATTGTATATAAAACTTTAGTTAATATTACTTTATCTAACTAATTCTCCCTAATATAAGTATAAATAGTACCAAGGTCAAACTTTATGAAATAAGTAATATTATTTATATAGTTTTTTCAGTCAAGTTTGCTTAACCATTCTTTCCTCCTTCATTACCTACGCATCAATTATGAATACATATTATAGTGTGTTTGGAAATATGCCACTATGTGTATTGTTTGTGTGTATATTAACATATTTACATTAATTAAACTGTAAAGAAAGATTTTAAATGACAACAAATTTGCTCAAAAACGTCCACCAAACTTCCGTCCACGTTTTGCTTTTGGTGAACAATTTTTGCTTTCAGCAATTTATTGTTTTGAATTTAAATTAAATTTGTTCATAACTTTAGAAATAAATTATTGTCAATGCCACTTGGTTGCAATAACAATTTAAACACATACTTGGAGGTTTTACATGAAGAGGTTCACTCTGTAAATTCCTTAATTCATAAGCCACTAACAGAGTCGACAGACCATAGCAAGCTAATTGAGACACGCCCATTTCATTAATGATAATATCACTTGCTCTCTCGTAGAATGTATTCCTATGAGACAAAGTTTCGTTTTGAATTAATGCTATATTATCATAAAACCAATAATAGAAATTTAATGAAAATTGCACCACAATCCATGGCTAAAAAGAATATTTATTAAGAATTATAGTATAATATTAGAAATTCTTACATTGAGGAACTAGTGTGTGTGATCCATTTTCCCAAACATAGACCCAGAAGCCAAATCCGTAGTAAATAAATTCTGATAAAATGCATTGAGCAGAAACGTGCTCTCCAATGGTCACTGTTAAGTTTGGAACTTGAATTGCAATGAAGGCTTCAGCTGGACTGCTAATGTATTGCCCCTGCACCTTGTATTTTGGTAGTATATACCCTGCATAAAATTTTGCTTTTGTTGTGTCGTTTACAAAATTAAATAAAGAAGATTTGTATAACACGTACCGTTTCCCTGTAGAGAAGGAAAGGGAATGAACATATTGCCTCTTTTAGTAGAATCGGGAGACATCCATTGAAAAAGACCGGAAATATTTTCCGGCATTTGAAAGTAAACGTGTTGACCACATGCAACTACAGGAATGCTCAATTTACGGGGACATAACTGGAGGTCCCAACTCTAATTGTGAGCAATATTAAAAACAAATATACAAACAATATAAATACAAAGATTTATTGCCATTTGTGTAGATGTGATTTGAGTTACCTGAGATGGACTATCAATACATTTGGCCCTCAAGAATATTTCTGAGGGGTTATTTGCTAGAAAATAGTGCACCGTTGTTTCCCCAGGTATAAACGTTTGAAGGTCGTACGCGACTCCGTGCGATATGTTCCGCGAACAATGTGGTTGATCTATAGAGGTAAATATATGTAATGTAACCGTTCAAAATGTGAAAATGCAATCAAATTTTTGTTTTTCATAGGCGCAGCCAGGATTTGGTTTCGAGAGGGGAGGGGCAAATTTAAAACATGAGGCATATGTTTGTTCATCTTCGCACGAAGCGCGAAAATGGAATAAAATAAATTAAATTCACAATTTTGTGTACTTTTTTGGTAAAATAATATTTTTTTCCTGATTTCGTTGGAGGGGAATTACCCCTGGCTACGTCAGTGGTGTTTTCAGTATTGTTTTATTATGTTTGTTTAAAATTTTACTGTAACGTTTATAGTGCCATTCCCATATAGGTTTCCTTGAAATTTTGTCAACGCAAGTAATGTGCCCCTCTTCCATTTCAGAATTTTCAGGACTCTCTTCTAAATTTTCATCGTCGTGTACTATAGCAAAAACTTGGTGCTTATATCCCGATTCCTCCACAAAACTAGTTTCCTCTGAATTACCACGGACTACTTCCACAGCAGTATATTTATTTGAGTCATTTGTTATTATATCGACTGGGTTTTTAGACATGCAGCGAAAGCGTGTGAGAGTGCCGAAGGGAATATCATATATACTGTTCTGATTTTCATTTTGAGGTACGTAAAATGCATCTAGAATTAATAAGGATTTATTTGTTAAATTTTATTCTCAAATAAAACTTACATATGTTATAAAAAATTCATTTTTAATTATAATTTTGCAATTGCATATTAAAATTTAGAATCGGGAGAAAATATTAAAACAAATAAAAATAAAAATAAAAGAATTTAACCTGGATACAATGGAATCTCCAAGTACAGTGTTTGTGAGAAAGACTCATTCAAAGTTCCAAAACATTTATAAATTCGGGCGATGAGATGTCGATGCACATTCACTTTAAAATAGACTCCCTTTGAAAAACTTGAAATATTTGTTTCAAGAATCCATTCTGACATTTCATCCTGTGATATTTTTGTTTTGTTTTCAATTATTATTTTTGTATCAACGATTTAAAAAATACATTCTATTAAATTACTTGAGGATTCCTATAAAAAAGAGAAACATTCGCAGCAGGGTGATTGGCAGCACATGGTAGACTTTGAACTGGTGAATTGAAGACATCATTGGGAAAACTTGTTTGTGTTAAGGTTGTATTTGAAATCGTTAACGGAGACAATCCTATATTCAGATAAATTTAAAAATTCGGTTTTTGTTATAAGATATTTACACTTTTGACAAATTGATTGGGTAAATTATTTTTGCGTTTACGGAAGAATATTTAGCTCACCAGAAAATATTTTAATTCGTTTCCAGCCGTATATAGTTGAATTTATAATCCAGGCACAAGAATAATCCCCAGTAATTTCATTCGTGATGGATGTAAATGATAATGTCGTTTTGTAACATGGTTTACTAATCGTTCCATTATCAAAGTGTTCAAAGGATAGCATTCTTTTCGAGTTATTTACCATCTGGTTTCCCTAACATAAATTTACGATAAAAGGTTTTACACGAAATAATATTTTAGTATAACTACCCAATACTATACAATATAATTATTAGTCTCTATATCAAATGCTTAAAACATTAGTATTTTTCAAAAAACCAGGTCTTCCAAATTGTAATGAAAATGCAATAAATATCAATCAATCATCAATTGTACCTACTGAAGTGCAATTAGAGTCTTCAAAAAACCAAATGCATAGTCAATTTAAATATAATTTTCGATAGTTTTTCATTTTTTTAATTTCATTGCCAATTATGTTATTTTGCATCAGGGCCGTATATATAACTCTATTTCGGGAATACAAAAATATCCCAATGACACACAAACGTGTCTATTATCCAAAAAAAGACAGAACTAAATAATAATTTAAAATGTATCAAATTATGGGTACGTTTCACAAATTCACAATTTTTGCTCTATATTGTAAATCAATCTCTTTATTGGGGTTTCGGAGGAAGGGGGCAAGCCGCTTTGCCCCCCGCACAATACAACGTAATTTTGTATAGTTTTCAATATTTAAATAATATCTCATCAATTTATTTTTCCAAAGTTGAATATTTATATTTACTAATATAATATTTTTCACACTACAATAGCAATGCAAACAATGACAAGACAAGCATGACGATACCAAACAAAAAATGGAATGAATTCAGTTGCACTTACAAGACTTCCCTCAAAATGCCATTCAATAGGAAACTGAAAAATACACGTCAATTCAAATGCAGTAACGTTGGGAGCCACAATGTACTCATCATCGCCCAAAACTCCTATCTCAGATTTCTTATATAGTATCAATTCTTGAGGAATATTTATTTTTGGTAGATCCAAAATAGTTTTGTTGTTTAAGCAGCAAGTATAGTTAAAACTGGAGTCCAAGGAATCACACAAGACTACATTTGCCCACACCAATCCAGATAGAAAAATAAACAGCTTATTTTCAATTTTAGAAAAGGAATCCATTCTGCCGGTCCCAGAGATGCCTTATATTAAAGCTGTATTTGAAAATGTTATATCTATGTGTGTACATATAAGTTTAAGTTTTACGACAAGCAATAACGGTAAATATTTTCCAATCTTTTCTCACTCATTTTCAGTGAGACATGAATGTTACTGGCTAATATTTTTTCCGTTTGTGTTGTACTATTTTTAAATATTAATATAGACAATTGTAATAATCAACAAGTATTTTGTTGTACTGAACTCTAGAGTCGTCAATAATATATTTTTATCTGCGGGTTTCCTTATAAATATCCTCGTCAGGAACCGAGTCAAACAACTGATTGAAAATGAAGGTCAATATCAACGCAAGGAAAGATTTCTTGTTTTTATATCCTAAACATAGCCATTTTAATCCATTATTTACTGCTTATAAGCATCTTAACGTTTATTTGTGGGTAACAGTACTAAAACTTTTTAAGACAAAGAAATAATAAATATTGTCATTCAAAAGCTTTCTTTGTCGATGTTCCATACATAATGCCTCTCCTTATTTTAATTTAGATAGTAAAACTTTGTCAAATTACAGACAATCAAGTCTTTCTTTATAACTAAAAAATAAAAATTTCCTTATTGATGGAAAACCACAATTATAAGGAATTATATGTATAATTACCATAAAATCTAATTGTATTTTCCAATGCTAGTGTTATTGTCTAAAGTGTATATATATATATATATGTTATATTACTGAGTTATATTTTGCCGTGATATTACTTTAACTGCTATTGTCTATTTTCCTCATTTTTAATTTCAATCTTGTACAATTATCACCAATTTGTTTAAACTAATTAGATATGCATTAAATTTGTTTAATTATAACACTTCTGAATTTGAATTGTTTTAAAATAACTTAGCTTTATAATATATTGCAGCGCATTAATTGTTGATATTTCTCTAATTCTAATGCAGATTATATTTAGCCTGTTCTACACTGCTGTGTGGATCCATTTTGGAGTAACAGCAATACAATTAGAGCAAATTGTGGAAGAAAATAAAAATAGCATTAAAATTAAATGCAACACGCAGAATTTACACAGAGACCAAACCAAACCTATACTGGAGATCCCACCAGAATTACAAAAATATAATGGATCCTTGTATGTTGGAGCTAAAAACGATATCAACGGTTACATTGTAGCTCCAAACACAACATCTTTTGTAATTACTTGTGCAGACAAATATCCAGTTGACTGGAAATTTATTGGCAGTCTGGTAAACTTATGTATTTTCATTAACATATACAGAAAAAACGTTTTTCTTATTGATTTCCATTTTAAATTGTCTAAATGCATCCTCAATTTGTCTTTATATCATTTTAACTAAGCATGGATACACATTTTTTGGCTTACCTATGTGATTTTAACAAAAAAGATACATTAAAGTTTAAATTTGTTGACGCATTAAGGCTAATACTGTCGTCCAGTCAAGAGAAACACATAGTTTTGACGATTTTAAACATGGAGTTACAATTAATACTTGCTACTACAATACATTGACATTCAAATCAATGGAAAATGAAATCACTGGGTTGTATTCGTGTGCGTCTCTCGTTAATGGCAAATGGGACACGAAAAACCATGTGAGGTTTTTGATATTTTCTGGTAAGTATTAGAACACAATTTAATAAATATCAAGAAGAGACATAAACACCAAACCCGACCCAGGAATTATATAGAGCTAACGTTGATGCCTCAAAAGTTTATGATAAGTTTGGGGTCGAAATAAAAAATTATTTTGTTATCATAGTTGGACATTTGTCGATTTGTTTCTAAAATTATGCCGCAGAACCGATGTCGGAAAGACCTGGTATTTGAATACGTTACAAAAACAAATTTTACATAGACATTTGTTGTTTTTGACGCCCAACGAAATTGCGGTCAGCCAAACGTAATATGCCATTTGTTGAGAGAAATTCCAAGCTATTTTTTGAAGTTTTTCTTCAGGGATTATCCGATGTAGCATATCGCAAACAAACGTTTTTCAAATTTAATAATTTAAGGCATATTATTTTGGCTGTCTCAAAAAATTGTAATCTTCAATCGGCGCTAATATTTATATTCTGATTGAATATGAATTAAATGTCTCATTTACAATGTTACCAACCATTTCAATATATTGGGAGTAAATTATTTGTTTATTGGGATGGGGGTTGTAAAAATATTGAGACTGGAGTTTGGGCCCAAAACAAATGAAGTTAGAGGTCGAATATTGATTGTTGATGGGACCGATTGGTTTAATGGTGTCGCTGTTTCCGACACCAATCGAAAACCGTTGACCCCATCAACGTGTATGACACACCTTATAGTTATCTATTATCGGTTATTGCATTTTGTCGTCGATCCACTTCTAATGACTTAAATTATAATTTGCCATCATTTCTATTAAAAAGCCACTTTTATTAAATCTTGTCCATTATTCTGTGTACAATTTTGAGACCTTAATTATTTTCCATTACACATATAAAATATATTCATTTAATTTTTCTTTGAAACACAACCAATCATTGATGGTGAATGAAATCAGTCAATTTTGCGTTTTGTACCCCGCTTGCATTGGAGACCCAATTATTTATTCCCACCTCTAATATTTAGAGACACCATTACTATTGGATCCCTCTACTTGTATTACAAAATTTATATGTTACAATACTACAACAGGTTTGTCAGCTTTAACGATAAGCAATAGAACCTTGATGTACGACAACCATATTACTAAACATTCCTTTGGGAAGACGGAGCATGAGTTGCCCTGTGCGTTAAATCACCCTGCTGCATACATTTATTTGTTTTACAAGGATTCTAAGGTGAATAAAAATAATTATGGTATTATATACAACAGCTATAAACATTTTATAGCTGTCTGCATATGTTGTAATTAGAAATGATTCATTTATACTTAGGAGTCTGAATGGATCCAATTAAATATTTCGATTTATATACCTGGAGTGGGAATACAAGTTATGTTGAATGAGGAACTGCATCTCAAATCTCGTTATTATAAATGCGAAGGAATATTGTATATATCTAAAAATAATACTTACCTAAAAGACGTTCTTTACATTGAAATTCCGAAATATGCTGGTAATTATATAATTTCAAAAGTATTAATTTTAAATAAAAACTAAAGATTCGTAAAGGTACAGATATATCAATAAAGGCACGTATTATAATATTATTGCAGATTCATACTTCCTTCCAAGCATTCCAAACGTAGACTACAATATTCCATTCGATGGATTCAGGTTTTTTATTTGCATTTCCAAGTTTCCCATTGACATGGTAAGCAACCATAGCGATCCCCACAGTGTAGTGAATATGAATTCAGGCGTTCAAGGAAAACAAAATATTATCACGAAAATGGGTTATTTATATCAATTGGAAGCTCGTCTAAGTTATTCGGGCCAGAATTCTTACGTCACCAAGTATTTAGAGGTGGCAGACAAACTCGTTTGTGTTGATAAACTCTCAAAAAGGCCACTCAAAACCTGGCGCTACAAATTTTCAAGTAAAATACTTATGTATAAAATAATAACTATTATTGATCATAAAAATTTAAGTATATTATAGTTTTTTTATTTTGGTTTGGGTCTATTTTGTAATTTTTTTAGCTAGAGATAAAAAGTTAGCTTACTATTCAAATGGAAGTTTCTATTTGACAACACCAATTCCAGAAATCACCACAGTAATGTTTATACGTGCAGATAACGGAGTGGAAGTTAGCATGAAAAGCAAATGTTTAAATTACTCAAGGGTAAGCAGATGGACAAAACAATCAGGAAATCTTTCAATATAAAATATAAAATTGTATGACATAATAAATAATAATAGATATTTCCCACCTTTGACAATCAGGAACATAGCCAAGGGGGTGCACTTGGCCCAAGTACACCTCCTACAATAATTAGTTTAGTAGATATTCATAATCTCACAATGGAGATTAATTTCCAAAAAAATTGATTTTTTTTCCGAAAAGGTGCATTTCACGTTAGCATCAACCTAAATTGACTTTATTTAATCTTGCAGCTCGCTATCATTTGTATCTCATATTTCAATATTTCCTGCCAAATATGGATTTATGTACGTATAAATCCTGGCTGTAACCTCCCTTAATTATAATCGTTGCTACGAGCCTGTTGACAACACATCCCTAATATTTATAGAATTTGATTGAGTTATCAAGTAGGAGTACAATAAAAATATTTATCTGGAAAATTGTTTGATTTCAGGTTTATTGGGATGTCTGCAACCATAAAGAGTCAGGGTTGCCAACAACGTTGGTGAATAATCATTACGTTTCGTTTACAGCACCAAAAAACACTTCCGGGGCGTATCAGTTAATGTCCACTAGCGCTTATTTAAGATTCTACCCAAAACTCAAGAGTTTTAAGGATTATGATTATATCATTCAATTAGCTAATGGGGTTGGATATGGTAAGAGAGGAATAACAACCTGAATCAGTGATATATACATATTTAAATATTTATTAACATATCATGATGCCAAGATTAATATGCTTATAATACGTAAATAATCCTAATCTACATGAAGGATTTAATGCATTTCTATTTAAGGACAAAAGTGCGTCCGTGACTTAAATATTAATTAAATTTTGCTATAAATATTTGCAAACAGCAGTGTACATTAATTGTATTCGAGTCGATTGAATTCAGTTAAACAATGTGCATTATTTAAAAAATACTAAATATTCCTGTTGAAATAAGGAATTGAAATACCTTTAATATAATTTAACATAATTCATAGTAAAAGTTAATATTATAATATTACAGTGAAATATTATAGGGTTACACGCTAAGCACTAAAATACTGACGTAAATAACGATAAAAACTTTTGCAATAGGAAATTGTTTTGTAATAGAAAAGGATTGTATAAAGCATTATTAAGCAGCACGGAAAAGTGTACCCAATTCTCAACCTCATAATACTTAGGATGAAAAACAAAATACTAACATGTACTTTGTAATATAAACTAAAAATGTGATGCAGCTTTGTTTATTTCGAGCGTTTAGCAAAGTTGTTCACTATTTTTGATTGCAGCTGATGAAGATAAAAAGGCTTCTTCGTATGTAGAAATATCCATTTCAACATACACAGTTCAAATTGGGGAATCTATAATTTTAAAGTGTGTAACTTCCAGTTTTTATATTCAAGGAGTCGGTTTTTGGACATTTATTTTTAAAAATGGCACACAGTCATACATTCGCGACTGTAAGTTATATTTATTGACAAATAAATTAATTGTACAATTGCAACATAACGAAATATCATTCAGAAAACAAATTTACAAAATTGAAGTACACATTATGTAATTTAATTTATTTTCAGCTTTGCTACTAAAGGATGAAATCACTAAATACGGTTCTCTTTTTGTTAGAACCAGTGAGATAGTCATTGACAATTACGATATTCATCAATTTGCTTGCTATGGAATAAAACATCACGAAATGCAAGAGAATAATATGGTTTTCAAAACCAGTGATCACATTGAAGTTGAAACAAAAAGTAAAAGATAATCACTTTAATCTCAAGAATTTAATTATTTATATACCTACTTACTGAAAACGAAATAACTCAGACATATTGTGTTTTACATTTTCATTGGGATTATTTGTGTTGCATTTTATCTTCATTTAAAATTAAGTAGGTATGTAAAAAACCAACGGCTATTTTACTGCAACTAAAAGGGAAAAGGAATATTATAAAGACCAATAATTTAAAAGACCTGGTGGGTCAATTACATGAAAACAAATTAGAAAAACCCAGTGGGTTTTTATAAAACAAAATTTGAAAAACCAATTGGATTTTAAAAAAAAACAATTAGATTGTTTATAAAAACCAATTTGAAAAACACAGTTGGTTGTTTATAAACTCCAATTAAATCTATAGTCACATTGGATGTTCAAAAACCAATTCGTCTTACAAATTGATTTTTGTATATCGTCATCCTAATCGTATAAAGCGACAACTTGATTTTCAATATCTAAGGAATGCGACAACTTGATTTTCAATGTCTAAGGAATGCGACAACTTGATTTTCAATATCTAAGAAACGCGACAACTTGCTGCGCAGTATCTTAAGTTGTCGCGTTTCTTAGATATTGAAAATCAGGTTGTCGTATTCCTTAGATATTGAAAATCAGGTTGTCGTATTCCTTAGATATTGAAAA
>JAQFYB010005837.1:0-13309 GCA_034694085.1 Pogonognathellus longicornis | reverse complement strand
ACACTTTTATTGATTTTGTTGAATTGCTCGTTATAGGATTAGGTTGTTTAAGCTGATACGTAGTATAGCATGACATCAAATTGAAGGCAGAACGGAGTTAGTGACTTGCTTTTTAATATTTCATTCCTGTAACCAATTCAAGGCAAGCACGAGCTGATATAAGTTTAAGTGTAAGCATTCTTGCATTTGCTTGGATTTTATTATATTCTTGAGATATCAAAATGGGTTCTCCCTCTTAAAGCCATCATATAAATCCTTTGGCAGCAATATTTCGGAAGGGAAGTGGAAAAATGCATTTTTCTCCAGTAGACAATGTCCGTTTTGCTACATGAACTCGTACGTTAAAAGAAAATATATTAGGACGCTAATGCACGGGAATCGTATAGAAATATCGGAATTGTTTTTGTTGAACTTGGCCTAGCTTCTAGTTGAGTGGCATTTTGAAAGCTTTCTCAAGCTCAATGTTCATCCTGTGTGGTAGTAGGAATACTTATACCTTCATGATCCAAGTACCGTACATAAAACAACGAAAGTCAAGTTACTTTTGGTCGTATAAGCAAATAAATGCATTCAAGTGAACATAACTCTGTAGAATTGAACGTGCGAGAAGAATTTCACCAATATACTAGCGTTGGTTCATTTTATGACTGAAACGTGGATTGGAAGTGAAGATCCAATATATATGGCAACACTATGCTACTTACACTATTTTTATACACTAGAATATTATATATACCTACCCTGTTGGTGTTGACCAACAGTTCTCCAGCAATACCAGTGCAACACGATAAGAATAACCAAGACGAATAAAAACCAAGCCACGAGTTCATTTGTGTCAGATAAAATGCTCTGATCTGGTTTAAGTATTTTTAGCTCTTTTCTTATTTTCAAGGCTACTGCATATGGCAAAATTACTTCTTTCGCATTCTGTACACAGATATAATCTCATGGCGATGAAGATGATGCTCCTTAAGTACCCTCACACACATATATGCCCGCACTTTATATTACATACCCAAAAAAGTGAAATCTCCCTATAAGATTTAAAACCTGCTGTATGCACGTATAAAGAGTACCCTAGCGTTATCTCCAAATGAAAACGATGCAAGATCATCTTTTGTAGCTATACCATTAGGTACAACAGACGCACAAGTGCAGTATCAGTATAGCAAGAATCCACACTGGAAAAAAATGTTAAATGGATCCAGAAGGAAAAATGTTGCTTTAGCGGAAGTCCACATACTGCATACGAAACGCATTTTGTGCGATCCAAGCCCCAAAAAACTGATTGCATTGTTGAAATGTCATACAACTGTACTTTTGTACAGCTTTATACGTGTATTATACACGAAGATTCCCTTTACGTTGTTTTGTACGGGTACCTAGTAGTAGGATACCTTAATATTCTGTTGTTTCTTTGTGTGGGCGCAGTGCGTGCAATGTTTAGATCTTTATATTTATTAGTAGTTAGTTGTATGTGGTTAACTATGTATAAAGTCTTTCTTGCACTTTCCTATAGTAGTCTCTCCCCTTCTTCCCCTTTCTCCGTCATTTATGTGCATTCTCCAAATCTCTGGCAAATAAATACATTCGCGCATCTTATACCAGTAGGTACATACCCAAATATTTCTACATATATAGGGATTTACAGCAAAAACTGTATGTAGGATGTATTTTTTATAGCTGTGGTGTCTAGCAGGAATATACAGCTTGTATAGATTGGTATGTAGTATGTATTATGGTATTAGTTAATACATTTGTTGTGTTGTGTTGTGTGGAGAGATATTGGTAGTAAGGAAAAGCGACTAATAGAAGTAGTAAATATATATAGTGTGCAATCGTGGGGTTCATTTTGTCAGCAGTAAAGGGGAAAAGAATGTCGTATAAGTATTTATGTTTAGAATAGATGTATAGAAAAAGATAGGGCCGTGGAATGGGACTTTTGCTTTTCCTCTCCAGGGAAAGCTAAGAAAGAGACGGAAGTGAAATGAGAGAAAGTGGAGGAAGGGAGGAGGAGAGTCGACAGACGTCTGGAACTGGAAGACGGGGTGAAATAGCTTTTGCTCTATGTGTGTGTGTTCTGTGTTGTGCTGATGCATTAAGTGTTAGTCTTAGTATTTACTTATTTTTACTCCTACTCACTCACTTTGTCCAATATACACTGGGAGACTGTAGTATGTACGAATATACACATATACCTTTGCCCAAAAACATTCGTTTCGCTTGGCTAATGTGGAAATGTCTAAGAGAGTGACTGGGCTGTACATTTACACCATTTCTGCGTATAGTCATAATAAAATGTCAAGTCACCAAGACATAAAAACCTTGCTAAGTGACAAGGCTAAGTGAAATGTTCAGGGAGATGTGTAGTGTATGCTTTTATAACGCAATGCATTAAGAATATGAGGAAGTGTTTTCTTAGAAATTGTAAATGCAAGATTGTTTATGCGTTGACATGTCATTTCTCCGTCTTTTACGACTCTTTCTCTCCCCAAACAGATTTCAAATTGACGAGGAAGTTGAAATATCCGAAAACTGAAAGGTTGCGTTAAATGCATCGCTGGAAAATTACTTTTCAGAGAGATTTCAATAATAGTGTCGTGTCGTGGTTAATTAGTAGTACACTTGTATAGGTAGCTGTGCTAAGGATTTAGCCTTCTTTTTATGAAACGTGAGACAAAGCTGTTGAAATTAGTTTTCGTGTTTCATTATGCTATTCTAGAGTTTATTAACTTTTCTCTGTGTCTTTGTTCGAGGGAAATGGATGAAATAAATTAACTAGTGAATGGGAAACCAGTCAAAATGTGAAAGATGGTGATAATACAGAATATTTATAGTTGATACGGATAATACATGTGGAATGTGTAGTACAAATGTTCAAATGTGTTCAGTTTCTCTTTGCTAGATGAGATTTCACATGCACATATACTCACACACACACGTGCCCCTATTATTATCCTTTCTTAAACAATGTCTTGTGCATTAGTGCGAGTATAATTTTTCCCAATCATAAATCTGTAATACTTTCCTTTTCAACAACGGACCCATTATTTCATGATATATTATAGTTTTATACGTACTGAACCAAACTACAAATATATACTACATCCATACACGAGTTTCACCAAGGAACATAATTAATTCTATCTTGTTCGTTTTTATACAAAAGCTAGCAACACAACGTGGGATTAGTTTCTCCGGATTGAATAGATAAACTGTGACAAGGCACGACATAAAGTTTGATTGGCAAAAAGCTGCTGTTATATTCCTCCTGCATTCTCCATTTATACCTAACTATGTATATCAAGGGAAAATAACTTTCTATTTTCACAGAACAAAACGTAGAATGGTTATTGCTCGTGTGCTGAGTGGTTTGTCTTATTTAAATCAAGTGGAATATTTTCGAGCTACTTTACGAGTAATAAGTACCTTACTTGTCTACCAACTTCTTTCTCTCTCTGTCTCTCCCCCTCTTCGTTTTACACGATTCATTTAGCATTTGCTAATCGTAGCTTTTTGTGGGATGCTTTTATTTTAGCCACTACTAGCTATACAGCTGTAGAGACATATTCTATACTTAAGAAAATATAAAGACCTATAGAATCTAAGGAGAAAGAATCGAACTCATCTCTCCGACTGAGAAGGAATCTCTCTAGACGCTTTGGTGCTTATAGCAAATTGAGAAACAGGGAAAAATGGATTCTCGTCTCACTCCCTCTCATTATAATTCATTCTGCAAGGCGAGAGCGTATTTACTAGTTAGGTTACTTTCTACTTTATGTGAACAGCTTCCTATAATTTCTGTATGTATGTACGATACGTGCTATACACACTGTACAAATATATTTAGCACTTGTGTAAATGTACATATAAAATATATATCTGTAATAGGTTTAGGGAGTGTGCTATATTTGTCTGGTGAGAAAATAATCACATGAACATACAAAGCAGGTGTATTTACAGACTGTGTAGCCTCATACCAATATATTAGAGAGATAGAGACTTGAGTTTGTATAAGAGAAATTCTTAAGTAATAAGATTGTGTCTGTGGAATCTTTAGGGAGCCTAGGAAATGCAGGCAGATGGCTTAGGACTTTCTTCTTGTATAGAAGTGCAAGTGAAGCGAGGGTGTGAGTTTTTGAATAGGGAAGACAGATAAAGCTATAAGACGGTGTGTATAGAACTGTTTGCACATTTCCAAGCAGTTGAATGAGAATTTTGGATGAATGAGGTGGAATTGAAAGCGTCAAGTTGGATAGATGTGATGTTATTGTGATGAGAATAAAATGAATTGGATTGATGGATGATGTCTTTTGTTGTAAAATGCGTTGATGTTAATGTGATGACTGGAGTGAATGAGTGAGTGGTTATTCTCCATTTCCTTTGGGAGTTTGCAGTTAAATAGTGGCTAGAATCCTGTTAGGATATCCTTTTGACATAAATGATGAGTTACTTTTGTGGTGGGCTAGTTTCTGTTGCTGTTGTGTTGACGAGTCAGCGTCAGCACTTGTAAGTCGTCTCATTCAAGAGAGTGTACTTTATATAAAATCAAGGAAAACAAACTGTGCTGATTAAGTCAATAAAATCCTGTGTAAGGGAATCCTGTAGAAAGAACAGAAATGTTGACTCAAGCAAGGCAAGTTCGTTCGTGTTATGTAATTCCTTTTTCACTCCATTAATTAAATTAGAACGTGGATTGGTGTCGTTGGCGATAAAAGTGGCTTTACATTAAATTAACCAGGTGTTCTTTCATTTCTCAAAGAGCCTCCTTCTGCTTCTGCCTACCTTACAATGTCACATTTTGTTACAATTCAGCATAAATTCTCCACTCTGCCCCAATTAAATTGAATAATTCAATATTTGCCAAAACTTTCCAGCCTGAAACTTGCATGTAATTTATCCATCGTTGTTGTACCTGCTGTTATGTATCAAATTTTAATCCCTAGTCCTAGAAAGAGCCTTGCTAATACTTAAAAAAATTGTATGTGAACACTCCAGGCTTTGTAATGTAATCTTTACGTATTCAGTGTATAGTGCTTGGGATCAATTAATGTGTTTACACTTTGCTGAAAAAGTCATCTCCAGGAAGTTAGGAATTTTGTATTGCATTGAATGTATATACGTAGTAGTATCTACTACATAAGAAAAATGGTGGATTTTGTATCATTAGTTTGCTCAGCTTGAGATGCTTAGGGCGAAATTCATTCAGTGTGATAGTACAGTCTCATCCGTCAACACAACAATAATGTTTTTGCCAGTGTCAAGTATGAATGGTAGGTAATGGCATGGGAAGGGAATGCGAACGGAAGGATTGTACACAAAGCTGTAGTAGTATAGTAGTGTAACTCTTAAAACGACTATACTACCTTTACGACACAACGGTAGAATAAGTAGGAAAACATAAGACAGCTATAATTTTTGTGTAGTTTGATAGTGTGTGTGTGTTGGTTCACATATGGCTTGACAGTAATTCCAATAAAACATCCGATGACGCCACTACTCACGAACACAACAAACAGAACACCAATTTGTTCAGTTCGGTAATGCGTCTGTTGAAAAGATGAATGGAGATTCTTTGGCCGTGTAGTAATAGTCTTCATATTATCGTACGTACTAGAGACTACTGATATTGGCTCCCCATCAAAACACACTCTACGGAATCATTCTTTGTTGCTCTTTTACTCTAAACTATAATCTAGTATAACCTTTTTATAGCGTACACTACATTTTTACCAGTACTCCCAACTCCCTGGTGGCTAGGAATAACTAGAACAAAATATCGTCTGTGAGAAGCATCTCATACATTATTTTCTCCTTCCTTCGTCATTTTTATGAAATACCTAGGTATAAAAAACTCGCTGCTACTAAATTATATTCTTATTAATAGTCTCTGTACATGAATGAATCTCTGTGGCACCAACAAAATATTCGGTGAATGAAATTGTTAATCTTTTTCTATACAAAGATTACCTAGGTATATTTTCAGCAACTAACTGAAGTATTTTCTGCGATTATGTCGCTTGACTTGAGGTAATAAATAAATAATTATACTATACATCCAAAAAGGGACACACATACCTTATACGCATTCATTTATGACTTGCGATGGTGAGCTACATTAAGTAAAGTATATACCTATGTATACCTGCATTATACTGTATACAAATTATCAATGTTTTCGTTCTTTGTAAATGTAAACAGTAAACAATCAATAAGTATTAGTAATAGTGTAAGTACTAAAAGAATACATACATTTTTTAGGTCGTTTTTAGATATTCTACGTATGATTTTAGGTACTGCGTACAAATTCCATTAAGATGATTATTACATGTGTTCTAGCCTGCACATGGACCATTATCGGCTTGGCTTAGTGAGTAAAAGATAGAGTTGATTGATTTGTGCACGACCTTGCATCCAACAGATTCACATTCTCTCATAGGAATGATATACACATAAAGTGTACGTATATTCTTTAGGTAGTCTTTGAAGAATCCAACTATAAAAAATCGTGTCGTATTCATGTGTAAAATATGTAAAAGGAAGCTTAAATAGCTTGTAGTAGTTTTATAAAGATTCATTTAGGATTGAGATTAACACAGTGTTACGAATATGACGACCTAATCAGAATTTTTAGAAAGATTGAGAGAGCGTCGGGAAAGAATTTTTCTTGTGTTATTTCCCAAGGAATTCATTAGTGAGCGACCTAGGATAGGAGGATGAAGAAATGAGTGCCAAATTGGTTAAAAAAATGGTTGGAAAATATTTGGTGTTTAGTAGCGTAATGTCTTTAAGAATTTATAATGCAGGAGGAAACAAGTCGTGAGTAATGTAGTCTTTCAAGCTAAGGCGTCAACTCAGACCTTGTACTTCTACACTCCTGCTACCTCTCTATTTGTAGTTGGCTTGGCACATATCTCCGCAATGTTGTCTCTCTCTCTGTCTTTGCCTTGTTAGTGTAATGTACTTAGAGTTTATAGTGATTTGAAGTAATTGAATGTAAAGCTATAAGTCCTTTGGGGCATCACATCACAAAACCATCATGTGTCTTCTGCACTCCTGATCTTGGTCTCTAGTCTCTAGGTCTTATGTATTAATTTCCTTGACTTAAAAGCTGAAACGAGTTGTTTATGCGTTCCTTATTTCGGTTTGCGGTATATATTCTACAACAGCAGCGTGGTTTGTCTTTAATGTTCTTTTGTGCTATATCCTATACTTACTATTATGCACCTAGTTGGATTTTGCCAAGAATCTTATAACTATAAAGGCAATTTTACTTTGCTCTTGTGTTCATGAGCTTTACAATGTTTTGAAGGCCAGGGTCCTTTGAGATATATACATATATATAGATGTAGGCATACAGAAAGTACGGAACTTTGTAATCCTCTGTGTAGCAGAGTCGTCAGAGTGTATTATTGTTGAAAAGTCTGTTGGGAAGTATATAGAGCTGTTTAAAATACATGTGGAGTAGATTCAAACGGGATTATTACAAAGGGTGGAAGGTGTAATGAATTTATTTATGTGGCACGTGTGTGTGTGGCAAAACCAAATAGTTTACCAACATGAATGAATACTAGTAGTATTCAAGAATCTTATATAGTAGGACTACCGCAGTAGCGAGAATGGTAAATAATACCGAGTGTAGTTTATACTACTTTTGTAGGATGTAATAAACACAACACAATTAACTAATTGTGATTTAGTAGAAGATTATTATCTAGGTTGCTGAATAAGGTAGACACGCTTAGTTTCTAATTATGCCCGCATAATGAATCAATTGTCATGGCCTGGTTGCATATATCCTCTTACTTTTAGAATGTGTTTTACAACCGAAGTATGTAGTAGATGAATAAACATTTTCAAAATAGTTTCAAAATACAAAATGGAGAAATTAATCTTTTTACACCCATAAAATACTCGATACAACAAATCCGTCTGGAAAATGGAATTATGGTCTCGAATTTTACTGTAACATCATATTGCAGGTTCTGCTGTTAATTGTGATTTGTCAATTATTATAAAAAAAGTCATTTTGTTAACAAAAAGGTTGTAACATTTATATACGTAATTGCATTTTGCATTATTAGTAATAACAAAATTAAAAACAACAGTTTTGAATGAATATTTCAATGAAAGATTTTGTTTATAATGAATATGAAAGTGATTTATTAGATGTCATTGCATCTCTTAGAGTTTCTTTACTTAACTCATGTTCAAATGTAAAAGATTGTGTAAGTAAAGAATGTTGATGTTTACTTGCACCAAACATAATGTGGCTTATACATAGGTACAGCTTGGCTTGTAGCTTTTTGCAAAGAAAGAAGAGCTAGGGTTTACGTTGAGGGGGGAGAATGGAGGAGAAATCGATTGGATTGGAGTGTAGTAGAATGATAATGTGCTTTGGATAGCATGGAAGTGAACTGAAAAGCTATTTTATGATAAATGAATGAAATTCGCGTGTGTAGATAGGTGATTTGTTTGTGGAATGCCTGGCTGACAGTCCACTGAGTTTTCTATGCTTGTTTTCTCCATTCCATCATTCTCTCCGGGAGTTTGAGTATGTAAATGCAAAGAAAATACACAAAAGCTTTTTCAAGGAAACTTTAAGTCGCTTTAATGGTTCGTAGGTTAATGTTATTCTTGAAATATTGTCTCTTAAATGTCAACAGAATGAAATTCATTTCATTCTCCAGATGTACTGCCGTATCCTGTCTTCCTCTTATCCTTACAGTGCATTGCATTGCAATTCACTCGAATTGTATACAAATCCTACATCATGGTTGACTTGTGCAACCAACATTGTAGCTTAGGTACACAGACGATACGATGAAAATATTTAGACACAAGAATGCGTACACACGATACACATTTGCAGAACAACAACAAAGTTACTCCACCCTTCCACGTGGATAACTTTGCAATATGAATACCTAAAGGTTTTAGTAAGGCTTTAAGGTTAGTGTGTAGTAATATACTTTATAATATTATGTAATACTTTCCAAGATAAGGATAACATGATTGTATAACGTTTCCTTGTGTTCTGAAGGTAATACGTAACGATATTACGCAGTAAGTAGTGAGTAGTATGTACAAGGATGAGACTAATGGCATGTAGTGTACCTTTTAGCAATCAAGTTATAGATTTAATGCATTGTGGGCATATTTGCAGGGGTATTAAATTTATAAAATATGTTATAGTCGCAATAAGATAGAAACTTTGTTTTTGGACTTGAAATAATGTCAGACTCAATGTATTTTGATACCTGTGGCGTTTGCGAAAATATTTTCGACGCAAGGGAGTTTCTATTTCAGTGAACATGTCGTCCACAATAATAGTGAAAGAAAAGTTCTTTCAGATTTAATCTTTTTCATTCATTCATATGAAAGACTGTCTATTTGTGGGGTTCAATGTGTGAAAGTAAGTAGGGTGGCATTATTGGCATAATAATAATTTAAAAAAATGTAAAATCTTCTTACTGCCTTATTTTTAGCATTCCAATATTAATATTTCATTTAAAATTACCTAATGTAGATACTGAACTGATTTAGATCGTGTAAGAAAACTGATAGGTACCTACCAGGGTGAAGGAATTAATATATCTTTCATCCTGTGTACCTATAGTACCTATGTACGTCTAATATTATGTATGTGTGAGGTTGAAGAATTACACTGATGAGTTTTTGTTATCAATGAATCTTCACGACAATAAACTAGGGATATAGGTTCAGAGTACGATTGTAAAATTGGCTTGTGTCATGTCATGTGTCGTGTTGTAATGGCATAAATATTTGCGAAAATCACAAAGCACATTACAGTTACAGTACAGTAGTATGGCATCTGAACGATCGCCTTGTGGCTTTGTGTAACTTGAATGCTAAGTTAATTGCTAAATTCGCATGCGAAATGTCTGTGCGCTTAAAATCCTTTTATCGTGATTCGGTGGACACATAGTACTCTATTGAAGCCCGTAATGTTATACAACATACACAATATACTACTGTGAATGTATATTGACTAAATCGGTTATCTTTCTCTTTATCGGTCATGTCATGTCACTAGTTTCTTTAGGTTGATGCTTTTCAGTTCAGCAAGGCGACAACTACGCAGTTTTCCATCACTACACTAAATGAGATAATAATGAAGCTACTAACTATGTGATAACGATAACGTAATCAAAATGCTGTGTGTAATAGTATAGTATAGAATTAAATTGGACCAACATGGCCCTACTAGTATTTATTCATGCGACACAACACATTGATACTCCAGTTAGTTAGTGAAAGCCAGTTTTCACCGGTAATTAAATTCGCTCACAGCGAAATGTCTGTATGTAGATAACGTAAATTGTTAACAAAATTACTTGCACAATGCAAATCCTGTAGCATGCTCCTAGTACTATCGGTCAAATCTCTCCTTCATACCCTTACGACTACTTTCACATACAATATAGATACCTTGTCCACTTCAGCAGCCTTGTAACGTTGTAACATGTATAGATAGTTACACTTACCTATTTCCATTATTCAAACTGCACAGGGCGAATAATAAATAAATAATGTATGTAAAAATATCCAAGTGCTTTACCCTTGTAGTGTACTAATGCCCACCGAAGCGGAAATATCTCTCACCTCTGTGAATTATTCATGTGTTTACATTATGAGTCTCGAGTGGTGGTAACGAACATCTGACTGATGGCAGAAATTAGAACAACCACTGGACTGTAAGTAGTTTTACTGGAAATAAGGGTTTAATTACCAATTGACCTCATTACATGTTAACTAGCATAGTGGTACTAGTTGTAGCACAGTTCTGTGAAACACAGCCATCATCAAGGATGCGCTAATATTCTAGTAATCGTAATTGTAAGTGTGCCATAATAATATTACTCTTGCTAAGATTCATATTCTGCCTACATTCTACATGAAGGAACAAAGTAGCATTTAGCAGCAAATTGAAATTCACCAGAAGGCTGTGTGACGGCTTACTCTTCTGGTTAGTTGTCTGTCTGTTTGGGTTTCCCTCAGGAATTCGACGAGACGAGTACACAGGAAATTGTTATTTCATGACTTTCAACCTATGTCTACTTATACACATACCTTGTAGGTACTTTACTTACAGGTACCTACACACATATAATTCAAATGCTACTACATGCTTGATGTTATAAGTTCATTTCTAAAAGGACATACATATTTATATATCTTTCTGTGTCTGGAAATTGAATACGGTTCAATTAACGCCTGAACTGAAACCACGGAGGAATGTTGTTCAGACAAACTGACATAAAACAGAAGTTCAAATGTAATTAATAAGAAAGTATGGAAATTTGTTTTGCGTTTAGTAATGTAATAACACAGCTACCTCTAGTAATATTAGTAATGGAATTTGTGAGACTTTGTAAAATGTATTTAATGTGTGTCAAAGAAAATGAATAAGAGAAAGCTGTAAATCTTGTTGGAAAGACGGAGGAAGTGATTAAATGAGTATAGAATTGAATCGAGTGTAAAGGAATGGAATGGAATTTTTATATGGTGCAACTGATTGTGAGTAATGGAAGTTATCTCTGTCTGTGAAAGAGTTCATTTCTAGGATTCAAAATGGCGTAGCTTTGCGAATTCGTCTTTTTGGTGTGTGTATGTAGCTAGACCAAACCTAGATCCCTTTCCATTTCCTCACAGTTCCTAATCAAATCATTCTGACTGATTGAATTGCATTTGCACTGGTTGGTTGGCGGGGCTGTTGGCTAGAATTGTTAGAGTTATATGGTACAGTCTTTGAAGTACATTGTAGTCGAAGCTACTTAGCTATATTCTAGGAAAGCAAAGTTTTACGTAGTGAAAATATGGAACACAAAGATCTTCTATGTATTTACTGCAGAATTTAGGGTGGATGACCCTTTCTGGAATTGTGGTTTTGTTTGGGTTGACTTTCCCTTTCATATAAATATATATTTCAACTCGCAATTCGGTTTCCTATCGATTGTGCACTGAATTGAGATGAAACGTATAGGTATGTATTTTTTACGCACAAAAATAAGGTCATCCCACAACAAAATATTACACATTCCCTTTGTAAATAGATTAATTCACGTTAAACTTCTATAAGTAGCTACATGCAAATGCAGGTACAATGAACAAATATTGTACGTTTACGTTTGTATGCTTTAATTACGCCAGGAATATTTAGAGTTACATTTTGGATCAATTTTTCATGTTCATAGTTTCTAAACCTTGATTATTTCGTTTTTTTTAGTACAAACAATCTCAACTGTTGTAATAGGTAGTAATTGTAAATTGCTGTTTATATTGTGATGTGTGATTCGATGGATTGCATTGTTTTAAACGTGTTGAGTGCATAAATGCATATTGTAAAACCGAAATGAAATAAAATGTGTGCATTTACTCACAAAACAGAAATGCACTCTTCTCTGATGCTATAGAAATCCGAATAGTGACTACAACGGGGGTTGTTGTTTGTAGTAGGTGTGTTGTATCTATGTTGGTAGTGTAATAATGTTTTGTAAGTCATGAGATGGGAAATGAGAAAATGGGATTCAGGGTTATTACGTTTTGTTTTCATTTCATTTGTGGGTTGGTTGTGCATTTAGTAGTTGATGGGTTGGCTGTTGGCTTATTTCATTGCTCCAAGTTCCCTTTTGATTTTCAACTGAGCCCTATAAATGATTCTCTGCCGTAGCAGACTAAACTGTGTGGACTGATGAAATGGGAAATGAGATGGGGTAATGAAATGCCATTATAATAGTTCTAGCTATACACTCTTCCAACAACGCGTAGAGAGAGAACTAATAACGGTTTGGATAAAATAGCGGAAGAAGAGTCCCGTTATAAGTAACTGATGTTACACACGTAGTACTGGTATTTGTATGCAGAGTCCAGTTAAGGATGCATCTGTTTCTACGTTGAATGACTACTGCATGCAGTTAGTCGTTGAACATTCACGGGGAAAATGCTCTCGTCATTTCCCATTCCAGTTTCAACAGAGAAAGTCGTTCTGGGAAGAAGAACCGCATTCCTCTTGTAATTCTACATGGAAACTGGAGAGATGCTCTTGTTACTGTGTTACTAAAGATGCTGCGGATATTATTGACGAAGTTCGCGTTGAGTGTATTGTAGCGTGATTGTAGACTATAATATGCTTCTGAGGAACATGAATATTATTATGATGTTACAGTTAGTTCGTGCTTTTATGCAAACATCAAATCTCAAGTGCTGCTCAGTCGCTCGTGTCTAAATGCCACGGAAATTGTCAAGGTGGAAAATACTTCACTCTCAAAATTACCATTTTATACTT
>JAQFYB010005836.1:0-13309 GCA_034694085.1 Pogonognathellus longicornis | reverse complement strand
ATCAAATTTATTGAAATCCAAGTTTGTGTTCAAAAGTTATAGTGAAATGAGTGAAAAAAAGGTGAAATGAGCAAAACAGGTCGCCCCTACCCTTAAGTGAGCCAGAAAATTATTGAATTTTAATTTTAATAATCAAAGAATTACATAAAATCAACTCAACTTAATATTTTATATACTTCAGCTGTAGATTTCATAAACGGAAAATCTCAACCAGCGTCAGTTTATGAAGATAATCAAGATTTGAATCGTCTTGGATTTATTTCTCTTCAATTCATCAACTTTCTTTTGATAATTTGTGTTTTGACTGTGCTTATTTGGTCTGTGAGAAGACGCAATGCGGTTGAAGTACGGAAACATTAATATTCATTTATTATTATAGAATTGTTAATAATAATGAGCATTTATGAAGATTATTAATTTTCCTGCTTTTATAATGTGTGATTATTTATAACAGGGAAGAACGGTTCGACCGATGGAATATTATAGCTACAATAAATTGACTGAAAATGACGGTTATTGAGTTACTGCTTGATACATGCAATGTGGTAATAAACACATCAAATGAAGTGGTGGAAATTGATATCAAATTGCAAATGTGGAATATAATATTACTCTCATTTATTTATTATTTATTTACACCAAAGTATAAGTTGTACAAAAATCCAATAATATTCTCTTCGTCTCGCCACTATTCTAAAATAAATGAAAAATTAGTAGGACATACTCTACAACTTGATTACATATTAGTTGCACACAATTCCAGCAGAATAATTATTGGTTAAAATTTGAGTATAATTTGCAATATACCTATAGGCTGCTTTCGAATTTATCTTTCTAATATCACTGTGTAGCTAGGATTTTAGGATTTTCATAGTTTGTAAACCATTTACTAGGTAAGTCGAAATTTTTAAGTTATACAGTACCTATGTCATTAAAATTATTTCTTTATTAAAACTGTAGTCTTTAATCATTCATGCATACTATGATAATGTAAAATGTTTGAAATGTTAAAACATTTAATTCTGCCATATAGAAGGTTTCAGGTATGTAATTTGCATGGAAAACTTAAAGAAATAAATAAAGAGTTCATGTAAATTTCAACCTCAGCCTTATATCAGCGGTTGCTTAATTTTAACCTTATAAAATTGTCACTATAATATCAAGAATTGTTATTATATTCTTATATTTGAGAATATTCAAAACATTTATTTCAAGCATGTACACTTTAAAGTTCAAGTTTATTACTTAATATTCACGTGAATCTTACTTTACTTACGATTTAAAAAAAATGTTTATCTTTGATGGTAGAAGTAATGCGCTTACATACAACGTAAATATGATAATCAATTGATATTTTTATATCATTATATTATCAAATTACTTATAACCCGTAATATGCAAAGTCTTTTTTATACAGTATTTTTATCGTATATTAATTTATTTACGGTGTTGATAAATATTCCCCATACTTTATCATAATATATTATGGTGCATCATTTTATTATCGTTTCTTACTGCGTTTACGGTAGTTACCAAATTGACTGGGTAAAATTTAGAGCATTTTTTGTAATCACATGTTATTTTCATAATATGCTATATATAAAACATGAAAAATCAGGAATGGTAAATAAATATAGCAATAACTACTGAATAGAGTGATTCTTTTTAAAAGCTGCATATTGTCCACTTTAATTTTCTCGTTAGTACTCTTGACATGATTTTAATTTTTAATTAATGCATGCTACGGAAGGGGTAGCTAGGATTTTGTTTTGAGTAGGTCACGAACGTCAAATATTGTAAATAACTATTGTTAGCAATTTTGGAAATTGCAGTGCGAAAAAATTGAGCTACTTGGGGCCAAAATCAATTATACATATCAATTATATGTGTAGTTGCAGGAATAAATTAAGGTCAGCGTCGCATTATTTCTTGCCAAAATGAATATTCCTGAATCTTTCATTTTGAGATGAAAGTCCTACTGCAAAGTTTTGGCTGGAATTAAAGTTAATTATATATACGTGTTAAACACTCGCAAAAATTGCCAGACAAAAAATTCAGCAGAACAGACATTTGTTCAGCAGTAAACCTGGATAACTGACATATAGTAAAGCCACTGCCACAGAGTCAACTGTTATCTCGTAAGTTCATGAAACTGTGCCTAAAGTAATGTATAGACGCTACTCAGCGGATTTGCAGCATTGATTATTTTGTCAAGTTCAATAATTTAGTGGAGTTGTTGTAGATGATTTAATATATATACTATATGTACCACCTACATCAAAGGAACTCGCATATCGAATATTTATAATATACATTATTTATTTCTTACAACATTTCTCAGAAAATAATAAATAATCTACTTCGCATGGCAACTATGAAATATAGTGATTGTCTTATCGAATGGAGTAATAAATAATAATGTTATGTATGTTATTAGTTAATTATTACTAAGCGTATCATATATTATATTATATACGGTGTGATCTATTAATTAAGGAAACTTTCCCTATTTTCTCCTCAATTGCGTAGGTGGCGTATTATAAATAGATATCAAATGATGGCCTAGCAATCCATCTTTCGAATGTAGTAATTTCATGTTTTCATCTTTAGTACTTTCCGATATATCAGGGTTTGAATGAACTCACTGTAACGTTGATCGTTTTCCATGAAGATATTGTCTGAATGCTTGGGCTGGAATTTAAATTTCCAGGGGAATTTTCCAAAATTTAAAGCGGATTTCCAGAAATTCGTTACGCCCCCAAAGAGGATTTCACACACCAAAGCCGGAATTCCAGGACCACGAAGTGGGCGTCGCCTGATTTTAAAATAGCAACGCAATATTTGCATGGAAATAGTCATCGTTAAAGTGGTTTCATTCAAACGCAGATATATCCCAAAGTACCTTAGATAGAAACATAAACTTACTACCATTCGAAAGATCGAGTGCTAGCCCATCATTTGATATATATATATATAATTCATCCCCTGTGGGGAGAAAAAGGGGAAGATTTCCTTAATTAATGGGTCACTCTGTACATTTATACTACACTTCAAAAAGTCATCTTTGATTTAATCTCTATATACGTATTAAAATGTAAGTACACATACAGGGTGTTGAACACTAACTCTTTCGATTAATATCAATGGAAAGAGAATGAATCAACAATCATTTTCTTATATTATGAGTTGTCTAACTTCTGTAATGTAATACGGTCGGAACAAA
Organism: Pogonognathellus longicornis; assembly: GCA_034694085.1. Classification (NCBI taxonomy): domain Eukaryota; kingdom Metazoa; phylum Arthropoda; class Collembola; order Entomobryomorpha; family Tomoceridae; genus Pogonognathellus; species Pogonognathellus longicornis. The sequence goes on along the minus strand of JAQFYB010005836.1, from coordinate 10,086 downwards.
GCTTCGTATAAATTGGTCCTCAACCATGTTAAATTGCACTTCACAATAATATTTTTAGTTCATGCACTGGACCGTATTATGATTTTAAATTAAATATCAATCAAAAGGGGAGACGTAAACGATCATTTCCATGTATTGGTTGCTTAACTTTGGAAATTTAGTGTGGGTGAAATAATTGTCCAAGGAAGGGGGGTCGATTTCATCTTTTGTGCTATGAGTAGGCAACTTGTCATTGACCCATTTTTCTTGGGTGATTATTTCACCCACATTAAATTTTCAAAGTTAGGCATGAAAATGACCGTTAAAGTCTCCCCTTTCGATTGGTATTATATCTCAATTCATAATTCGATCCGGTGGATGAACTACGTCAGTTCAAAGCAATATTGACTTTCATTTCAACATGGTGGAGGACCGTTTTATATAAAGCCTTGTTCTGACCGTATTACATTACCGAAGTTAGACAACTCATATACGAAACTGATTGTTGATTCTCCCTCTTTCGATTGATATTAATTCGTTGCATAATTCCTATTGGTTCATGAGAAATCTCTGTATTCATTATCACGATAAATTAAAAAAATGGAAGTTCTAAAATTTTGCACCCTGCACTTCCTGGCTACGCCAGTTGTGGGAGCAGATATTTGCACAACTTATTTATGCAATTGAATGTTTAACTGGAAATATGTATACATGATGTGACAATATACATACTGTGGTAATATGTATTTTCAATTCAGAGTCTTGCGAATTTGTAAACGAAAGGAACGCAATCAAATGCCGAAATAAATAGGTTGCAGTACCTTAAACTACAAATCTTTCCATTCGGAAATGTTGTCGCACTTTAAACTACGATTTCAAAAATACTTGTTAATTTTACTTTTACATTCGCATTATAATTTTGCTGTTACAGATAACGATACAATTGGATTAAAGTGTACAGATGTATCTACACTTCCTGAAATCGAAATAGACTGTAGTGACCAGTGTAAAGATCTCATTTTAGCTGGCAATGGAACAATACTTCGGGATACGATTCTCAGATTGCGTTGTACAGCTTCCTACCCAATTTACTGGGATTTCACTCCTCCATTTGTAAGATTCTATTTTAAAAATATCTAATACCTTAGTAATTCTATTTTAAATTTGAATATGTGCAACTCATTTTTTACAAGTAAAACATTTATTGGAGTAATCACTTTCTTGAATAATTTTAAATTTGTAAAACATTATGTACTAAAGGTTTTTTACAACCGATTATAATATATGTAGGTCCTTTCGGTTGTTATTCTGTTAATTTTTGTATACCTGTGTGTCTGTCTACACGATGTTTTATAGGTTATAAATCTTTTGTTTCATGATTCGTTTATCAATTTAAATTATTACAAATATTTGACGTACCAATTGAGGCAACCAAACTAAGCCAAAATTCTAAATCTTATAATATTTGTGTAGGACGACTGTATTAATGCCAACAGAATACATTACTAATTTATTTTATATTCCTTGTTTACTGATTAGACGTATGAAGTGGATCTGAAGAGCAAGGTGATAAAAAATAAAAATGCAACTTCCACGACTAGTCAGAATTATTGCTATGAAGAAGTTTTAAACTTATCAACTTCTATCTATGGCTATGTTACTGGAAGAACGGGCAATTATACGTGCCGAAGCATATTGAAGCCTGAAGTTGCAAGTTGGAAATATTTGTACATTAGAGGTTGGGGCAAATTTTGTATTTATTCTTATCTAAATTTTTGCCGGCTAAACCGATCAATCACGCGAGCCGTGGATTTCTTTGGTACTTTTAGCACCGGCGGCAGGTAGCTGGCCATGGTGCTGCAGTACCGGCCGGGCAGTGGCTGCCGCAAATGAGAAACGGGTAGCAATTCTGCAGTACCGTAACGATGGGGAGGGGGGTGAGGAACGTCCTCACGGCCGGGACACAAACGGCCGGGATCGCCAGGATGATTGGGCTATTGTAATATTAGTCATAGTCCCGTAAAATTGCAAAAACATGCAAAACTTTTCGCGCTACGCGCGATTTTGTTGCAATTTCTATTGATGTTGGACAAAATTTGGCCCAATTTTTCTAAACATCTTCGCGATACGCGTGAATTTGTAGCATTTCATACTATTCCCATGCGTGTAACCAGGAAACCACTTCTATCCCAATGCAAGTTATAATGTTTATAAAATTGAAAAAAACGCAATGAATTTTTCTTGCTACTAGTGATAATAAACTCATTTGTACTTAATGTTGAGATTTTTCTCCATCCCCAGATATCGATTTCATTATGAAGCCTTGATGTGCACCACTGATTATCCTAACTGGCGCCTTCCCGGCCCACGCCTTACATTTCACGATCTCATAGTTTTATAACTTCGTAAGTTAATGGACGGAGATCGTTCTTCTCGTATAAAACGTATAATTGCGATTATATGCGCAGAATGCGCAGAATCTGCACCTTTGTCTGGAAAGCTGGTGCCTAAACCGGTTACTCTGCCGTGACAGTGAAAACAGAAAATTTGATATACCTGTGAATTCGATGCACTTTATTAATGATTTTTGCATAAATGACTCAGATTATTCGCTTTACGCTATATCATAGCCAAACTTGTACCCAATGGTGTACCCATCGGGTAGGGCTAGATCATGTGACCGTCTTGAAATTTAAAATAACGATCCGCAAAATTGCAAAAAAATTTCGCGCTACGCGCGGTTTTATTGCATTTTATTTTGATTTTGACTAATATTAGATTAATGTTTTGCAGCAATTGTCAATTATAATCGAATTGTGAAATTTTTTGGCCCTCGAAACCAAAATGTTAACATTACATTTCTTGTACATCATGTTGGCATTTGCCCTCACATAAATTTATTTCCGATCTTGAATCTAAGTTTGACTAATGGGGAGTTTAATAATGAGTGCAGTCAGTGATGTGAGAAACACCATAGATTTCAGCATCATAGTGTTTTCGGTATTTAGTCTGCAGGGGTTTTTCAGTACCCACAGCCGCTCATTGTTCCTCACGGCCGGGACAGGCTTGTTACGGCCCTGCAATTCTGAAGAGCACTTGAAGGTCCTTTTAGCAATTTTTATGGTATAAGTGGGTCTAAAAATCAATTTCTTCATCCCAGACGCTTTTAAAATTGAAATTACTACCACTAAAATTTTGATATTTCGAATTGTAATTTCCAAGTGCTCTGCCCTGAACCCTTGCCTTGCCAAATATTGATACCATTTCCCCTCAAATGTCCCCTGCAAACCTCAGTTAGCGCTAATAAATGTATAATATACCGCTGCTTCAGATAGCTCTAAAACAAATTAATAATGATCGTAAGCCGGGGGGTGATACCAGGACACACATTAATTGGGGCTAGGCAATAAAACTATACATATCTATATGCAATAATATATCTATACTTCTATTGGTAGGTATCTATTGTACATTATGTACATAATATATTATATAGTAATCGCGATAACCAAGTTTACACCAATCGTATGCGTTTAAGGTCTTGAACTATGTAGCTATAAGCAGTTTTTTTTCGTTTCTCTTCATTGAAAATTGCTAACGAGTAAATTAAAAATAATTAAATTATTATAATATTTACAATCGATGTTTGAAACAGATACTAAGGAAATATTTTTGCGAAATTGGACTGAAAGCACCGTTTACTCAGAGCTAATAAATGGAGACGAATGGTCTATTCCTTGTAAGTCTAACATTGGAATACTTGCAAATGTCGAACTCATCGATGAAAATACAGTAAGTATGAACAAGTCGCTGTACACTCCAGCTGCTACATTTTTTGCATCTATTGGTAATATATTAAAAAAATCCAAACTATTGAATTAAAAAAGCAACAAAATTGGACAACTTCTCTATTGGATGTGAATTCAACTGTTCGCTACGATACAAAACGTGGATTTCTTTTAAAAAAATTCGCTCATTCTCGACCTGAAGGAACTTTCACTTGCACAGCTTTATTTGAATCAACCTCTGACTCTGTAGAAATGATAATCTCCCCGTACAATGGTAGTATTTACTGAACACAAATTAAACTTTTCTAACTTACTTAACTTTTTTCATGCAAAATTTTTAGTGCCAGGTAAATATTGTACATCTCTATTTTTTAATTTATAGCCATTCCTTCCAAAAACGTTGTTGACTACTACAGTGATTACTCGTTCTCTGTCCAGTGTGAGTATGATGAGGCAATCAAAATTGATTGGAATGAAGTGGCAAATTTGTCATTATTAGAAACATCCAACAACACAAATCCATCTTTCAATTTCTCTCTAAAATACGTTTTTATGGCCAATCCAAATATTTATTCAGCTGGAGAAATTAAATGTGTCACAGTAAATAATTCAAAAATACTTCATGTATGGACTCATGACATTGACAAATTTTGCAATTGCACAACTTCACTCACAGCAAACTTATTAACATCAATTGGAATGAGAAAAAATTCATCCAGTATTTCGTTTACGTGTGCCCCACTTGCACTTCGTTCTAGAATCAGCCAGCAGTCAAGCAGTGTCAAATACTCATATTGCCAGGATCGTACGAAATACAACTTTTTCCGGAAATACGTAAAGAATGTAAGAATGTTAATATTTTTACAAAGTACTAATAATGCTTTAGAATTATATTTAATTTTGAATTGATACTACGATTTAATTTTAATAGAAACAAAAAAGGAGCTAGGTGTTTTGCTCCCCCCCCAATTATTCAAAAATAATGTTATACATTCAATTGAAAAATAGTGGTAAATTTTTTGAATCTCGAACATTTTGTATATAAAATGTTCAAATTATGTAAATTTTTTGGCGAAGAAATTTAATGTGATTTTGTTGTCCGCTAAACTAAATCCTGTGTATGGCCCTGTAAGGAAAATTAGAATCCAATTTGTTTTTTAGTTATTGAGAATGGTTTTAAGGTTGCTCTGCCCCTTATTTGATTTTTTTACAAATTAAATCTTTTCTCCGGAATGGAAAATAAAATAAATTTCGGTTGGCATTACTTTTGTAGATAGATTCTTGTTCTTTCATAAAGTTTTTTCAGTTTTACGAAAAATTGAAAACTGTCGAATTTATTCGGTTTTCACAAAAAGTCTATTAACTTCTACAGTTTTCAATTTTTTGGAAGACTAAAAATACATTATGAAAGAGGAAAATTCTAGCTACAAAAGTAAGCGTTCCGAATTTTGATTTTATTTTTCATTCTGTAGAAATAAAAGATTTTATGACCACTATTTAACTTTTTTTACAAAATAAATTATTTCTCCGGTCTGGAAAATAAAATCAAAATTCGGAACGCTTACTTTTGTAGCTAGAATTTTCCTCTTTCATTAGTGAAGTCGATAATTATTTTTTCCAAATAATTTCATAGATCTACAAAAAGGAGGTTTATTACGGCTATCGTTATAATCATATCGGAGAGGTTTTGTTGGCCCACGTTCGTTCCCATTAGAATACTCAAATAGTGTTCTCGCTTGTACCGTAGGAGATTACACAACATATTCCGCACCAATAGCTTCACTTCAAGGATTTGTTGGTACCTGTTCATGTACAAAATTATGTTTTCGATATTATAACGATCACGATAAAAAATGATATTATAACATAGAAGATGGAGAAACAGACAAAAATCGTCATTCCGATAAAATCCGAGAGAAAATACAATTGAGTTTGAGCGTCTCAACTGGAAAAAACGAAACGCATGAATTTTTCACAGGAGATCTTATCAGTTTTACGTGTGTCGTGTCCCGTTATGACTCTTTAGGTCCTTTCAAATGGACATTCCATTCTCGCAATGAAAACACAATACATAGCATCCCAGGTAGAGTTCATTAGTCATTAGTAGAGACATGAATAGCTAGCATTTGCTACTTTTTTCAGCTAAAAGCTACCTTCTTGAGACTTAATATCTTCATGTTTCATGACATAAGGAGGCTAAATAGCACTATTTTATTTTGCTATTTTTGCTATTTGCTAGCATTTTTTCTTGAGTGCTATAGCAAGTGCTATTTCCTGGTTTTTTAGCTATTTTGGGCTATTTTAATGATGTCTGGACAAATTTATATACTTTTTGAGTACAATTTTTGACTGAGGATTTCATGATCAAACTTTGGACTCAAACGAAATATTAAAACTCCAAACTTGCATCAAAAAAGCAAATAAATTCCAATACTCCAGAATTGGTTTGAACAAAATAGTTTTCTGTGAAGGAAGGGAAACTCCTGAGTGGAATAATATGCTTTATTTAAACTTAAATACCAACAAATCTGATTGCAAATATTGCACATTAATAAACATTTTACCGCAATTGTGTTTACGAGTCATAAAATGTCGGATTTCTGAATGTAAAAGTTGATTTTAGTGCTATTTTTACCAATTTTTGCTGCTATTTATAGAAAATTAACTACTGTTTTTAATGCTAGCTATTCCTGTATTTAGTCATTAGTCATCATGAAAGTTTGATTATAATTACAGTACAAAAAATTCAACAAAACGTTTGCTTAACGTGAATGCCTAATGTACTTAGTGCGAATATTTGCTACAGTTTTAATATAAATTGAATTCGAATTGGAAAAATGAAATTTTCCATGTTCGAAGTTACCTTTAGCTTTTTTTACGCCTTCAATAGCATTATATTTGTAATAAGATTTATAGTAGTAAGCAATAATCTTGTAAGTATTTGAACAATAATTCATATTTTTGTTTACAAAGTTATTTATCAAACGACAGTGGAATTGAGTTGGGGGATAGTATCTTCGATTAAGGTCCCTGCCTCACTTGAGCTTCATTTCGTTACTTGTTCGGCATTACTTTGGGGTTCAACGACAGAATGGGTGACAACAAATTCCACCCTGGACGATCTCTTTGTGAAAGGTTTTTTACATAATTTAGTTTAAGAAATATGATAATTCCAATTTAGATTAATGTTTTAAGGACAATATAAAAGCGATGTAATTTTTTGATACATTCGGTTGTTTTAATTTATTACAATGTATCAATTTAAAGTTTCCGGTGCAAGCGACTACAGGAGGTTAGTAAGTTTTATTACGTTACATTTGAGCGAGTGCACGGAGCATATTGTGTAGCTGGGCACTCGCTATGCTAGTTTGAGCGTGCCATTTATATTTCATTTTGAAATATGTACTAATACTACCTAAAGAAATAATTTTCATTAATTATTAAAATTTTAATTATTATATTTTTTTAATTAAGTATTAGAAATTTAACTTTTTAATTACTTAGAAACAGGAGAGCACGGATTAGCTTGAAATTCTATGGAACAAGAGGACATCCTCCAAGCTTTAATATGTGATTGATACATGTCTCCTGACCTAGTTTGAGTGGGGAAGGAAAACCCGATTACTATACTTTGGATCATGAAATGATGTCTCTTAATGGTAGCAAAGGTATCCGATAGTACTACTACACTACTACTCCATACTTATATAAGCCATTTCAAGTTCCCTCTTTTGCATTTTTTCCCTAAAAAGCATAAAGATTGGTTCTCCAAATGGGGGTTAGCCGTTCGGCAGGTCATTAGAAGTCGACCCTATTTATACCTGGTTGGAACTATATTGTCCATTTTACAGCCACATATATCTAAAAAGGACAAAAATTCATACTTTGACTCTATAAAACTGGGTGATCTCGGCCCAATCGGGTCTTCCTTCCCTATTCCAACTAGGTCAGGAGGCATGTATCAATCACATATTAAAATTTGGGAGATTTTCTGGTTCCATAGAATTTTAATCCACTCTGTGCGCCCCTCATTAACTTTTAAGTATTTAGAAATTTAATTTTTAATTATTTAGAAATTTAACTTTTTCATTATTAGAAATTAAATTTTTTCAGTATTAGAAATTTAATTTTTAAATATTTAGAAATTTAACTTTTTGATTATTAGAAATTTAATTTTTAATTATTTGGAAATTTGACTTTTTCAATAATTAGAAATTTAACTTTTAATTATATAGAAATTTAACTTTTTCATTATTAGAAACTTAACTTCTTAATTATTAAAAAATAATGTAACTATTGGAATTTGAACTGTTAAGTTATTAAGTGTTAATATTTAATATGTACGATTTTTAACAGATGTGATTCAGTGTCACCTAATCCTGTAATTACTATGAAAAGAAATGCCCGATATTTATATTCCTCTGAAGCAAGGGACAACCTGCAGAGATTACAGCAGCATTACGTAACAGACACAGATCTGTTTTTTGACACTACTAAATATCAACTAATATTGAATTGCACAGCTGCATATCCGATTCAATGGTTTTTTCAAGATGAACCCGTGAGCATAGAAATAATACATTTTATTACTCTGCAGTTTACATTTTAAACTTCCTCTCATCATTGCAAATATTATATAATATTTAATCAAAATCGGGATTATTTTAAATTAATTTGTTGCAGTTTTTGAACATTTCGATACTGAGTACCGATTCAATAGAAACGGTAAACAGTCCAGTGAACAGGATTTTCACAGGCACAAGTAATAACCCAGTTAACGTAAAGAACAATTCTCCTTGCTTTGTTAGCACAATCATTGTTGACCCTAGGTATTTCTCTTCAACTGGTGAATACTCCTGTCGCAAACGTATGGACAATTCTGTGAAATCCTTTGTGTACTTGTACACTTCTTACAACGGTAAGTTATTTTTATGGTACTTGGTATATAGTAATATTTTTGTTAAAAAGATACCATTATATAATTTTTGTAAAAAAATATTACAGTGCATTTTGGGTCTCATTTTTTGAAAATTAAAAAAATGTGTACTTTTGAACTCTGCTTTGAAAACTACTTCATCATTATGGTCTGTATTGGAAATAATATAATTAAAATTATTTGTAGAGCCCGCCTACTTAATTGAAGCTGGGCATCATCTTTACATAACGGTTAACCAGAGTCAAGAAATCACAAATCTTCCTTGTCGGAGTACCCATCCTTCGAATTTACTCAATATCTACAAACATGAAGGACAAAATGTTAAAAACACATTAATTTTTAAAAACCCATATTCTCTCAGCCAGAAAAATGATTTAACGAATCAATATTATTTTTAGGAATCTCTTGTAAAATTGGAAAAAGAAAAGGACTATGATCAATACAACCCAAAGACAGGCTTTTTATTCAAAACGTCTACGCTTGATTTAGCTTCGGTTTATATTTGCACAGTGGGCAATGAAACGGACCCTGAAAAGACAATTTCAATTTCCTTAGTTCCTGCACAAGTAATAGAGAAAGGTACACATCCTTACAAACACTTTTTATAGAGCTTAATCTGATTAAATGATCTGGAAAATTATTTATTTTAATAATGTAGGAATTACATAAAATCAATTCAATTTAATATTTTATAAACTTCAGCTACTGCAGATTTCACAAACGAAAAATCTCAACAAGTGTCAGTTTATGAAGATAATCAAAATTTGAATCGTCTTGGATTTATTTCTCTTCAATTTGTCATCTTACTTTTGACAGTTTGTAATTTGATTGTACTTATATGGTTTGTGAGAAGACACAATGCGATTGAAGTACGGACCCATTAATATGAATATTCATTGATTATTTAGAATTTTGATAACAATAAGAGGATAAACTAATAATTTTCTTGCTTTCTAATATGTGTCATTATTGATAACAGGGAAGAATGGTTCGACCTATGGAATATTATAGCTACAATAATTTGACGGAAAATGACACTTATTGAGTTGTTGATTGATAAATGCAATGTGATATTCATACAATATAATGCCAAATAAAGTGATGGAGTTGTTATCAAATTGTAAATATGGAATATAATATTACTCTCATTTATTGGTACACCAAAGTGGTACCTACAAAAATTCAGGAAATTTGTCGCATTTTACATTTGTTTGACAAAAAGTTTCGCTCTTCTACGTGCGAACATTTACACATTCGTTTCTCCTGGATCGAAGAAAATGTTACAGAAAATATTTTGCATCAAATACAGCGTATTAAAAGAAGTGATACGGATGACCGTTTATTAAAACATTGCGAACTGCGCGGCTTCAACGTTGACATAAT
>JAQFYB010005835.1:0-13310 GCA_034694085.1 Pogonognathellus longicornis | reverse complement strand
AGTAAAAATGCATAAAAATCGCGCGTAGCGCGAATTTTTTGGTAAAATAACCTAATTTTTGGCCATTCTAGGGGGTGTACGTGCACCCGGTGCACCCCCCTTGGTACGCGCCTGCCCTCAGATGATAATGTAAAGTTTGAACCAATTTGGTTAATCTATTCTTGAGGTATCACACAAGGATATTGGGGCAACTGCCCTCCGCTGTATAAGCCATAGTGACCTCATTCTTATATATGTGTTATAACCCCCAGACATCATATGTAAAGTTTCAACCGATTTGATTTGTCCGTTCTTAAGTTTACGTGCACACAACACAATGTCTGTACAACTGTGAAGGACAGGTAGAGTGACAGAAAGACAAAACATTCACATAATGTGGTCTTGTACTTCAACCACAAAATTAATGAGATTTTAAAGAGGGTATATAAAATATTAGTTAGTGAAATGATGTCACCATTAGTAGGTATGAAGTAATGAGATTATGCAGAACTGCATTATACAGATTACAGACTCATTTTAAATTTGAACCAAATGAATCAATTTTTGCTGTTATTTTTTCTAGTTAATTTTAAATTAAGTAAATCTGCAGCTGAAGCGTAAATATTAATTTATGGCTGCAATGTTTAAAAGGGATGCAAAATAATTTAACAAAATATTCACTGTGATATAATACAAATAATATGGGAAGGTAAGTTCTAGATACCCCCAGGGAAGTATCTTGAATTTTTTAATGTGGGATGCCTGTGCCAGGGGTAAATCCAGGTCATCCAATTGTGTGAGGCTTGAACAAAATATTATGACAAAATGGAATTTTAGAGAGAAAAATTTTATTTAATGTATCTATAGACCAAAAATTTAAGGCTCTTCAGCTCCCTCCGTCTAAATACGCCACTGGATTGAGCATAAGATAATGCTGAAATGAAAATACAAAAAGAAAAAGAAATATTTGATTTGATGGTATGTTAAAAATGTGGAATAAAGATTGTAGTCCTGAAAAGTTCGTTAGTATTGTCACACGAAACATTTTAACTAAACCATTGTCTTTATTTATTCGTTGTATGCATACATATTTCATCTCAACTGTGCCCGTATTTGAGGGTGAGGGGCAAAATCCCAGTTTTCCTAAAAACATCCTTATTAATCGTAGAGCGAATGAGGTCGGCAATGCCAATTAAATAAAGCTAAAGGAAAAAATTCTCCAGATTTTGGAGCTGAAAGTAAATATTTCAAAAATTATCATTTTAACTACGCTTTGGTCAGCCACATAGAAAAATTCTATAATACTTTTAAACTAAAAATAATTTGTTAACAAAAATGTTTCTTGAAATACATTCTACCACTTAGGAATGTACCCACGCTAGCATCAGTTACACGGTTCCAGTGCTATATGCACTGATAGTTCAACTAATTCATCATTCGGATAATGATTTTTTCTATCCTATGCAGTTCCAATTAGTTTAGAGAAGACCCGAGAGTCTACACGTGTTACGTTGATACACCTTTACTCAAGTTTACCAATTTCTGCAATGATACATGCAGTGTCTAATTAATACAAACTTATAGTTATTGGTGGAGACCATGTCGGAGTTCTAACTGAAGGGTAGTTGAAGTGGGATGAGCTGAACAAAATGTGGCGAAAGAAATCCTGAAAGGCCTAGTCGCTAACATTTCCACTGACAATGAGTTTGAGGGTTTGCGATGGAAGAAGGGTATGTTTAAACTAAGATGAGCATAAGTAAACTTAGTGTTTTTAAACCCATATTTATTATTATAACAAAACCATTTATTTTATTTAGGCTATGAATACTCTGCAGATTGGGTACAATTTATATTATAGTTCATTGACAAACATTATTCTGTCCTACAGACGATACCGAAAGTTGATTAGAAAAGTTAGTAATAATTTCATAGAATGAGAAAATGAAGAATGATACTTTACTCATTCTGAAAAAAGGAAAATGATATTTGGATGTCACTTGGTGATGTTTTGAGGTAGTGCAATGGCAATCCAATCAGATTGATTATCACGAGGTTTTTTAGACGATGACCGATAGTTATTATAAGTTACAAAACCAGTTAGGCAGGGGTCCAAGATGGAAACAGGACAAACAGTTTTCTGTACATAACACACAAATACTCCATTAGTAACTTATTTCACCCTACTTCTTGCACTTGACATGCTTAAAAATGTTTGAACGAATACCGAAGAAGATGGAAGTGTTTCTCGTATTGTGTGATACTTCAAGTTGTATCAATGCTTCAAAAACCTTCTGTGTTTCTCTAAACGGATCAAAACTGAGATCATCGTCTTCATTCAGATCGAGGGATGTATTCCTTGTATTCTGTGAAACTTCAAGTTGTGTCAATTCTTCAAAAACTTTCTGTGTTTCTCTAAACGGATTAAAGTTGAGTTCATGGTCTTCATCCAGATTGAGTGCATCTGGCGTTTTTACCGTTGTTGTCATCATTTCCACACTTTCAGCTACTCTGTCCACTAATACAGGCGAAACTCGTTCTCGTTTCCTTTCCATTATCGGTGTGTTTCTTATTTCCTCAATTATATTCACCCATTCATTCGAATCATTCTCAGCGTCCAAAACAGGCAAAGGCGTTTCGATATCGATGCTGTCCCTGAAACAAACACAAACAAACAAATGATATTCCCCGTTCATGTAATTCAACCTCCATCAAAACAATTAATCTCAGTCTCGCATTATCATTCACTTGCACGTTTAATTACAATCAGCAAATGAGAACTAACTTTTAACTCTCTCTCTCCCGAAATGGGTTAAATTGAAACTACATTTACAACTGTAATAATTAACAACAAAAATGAAAACAAATGTGCTGAAAACAGTTCCGGCATTCTTATCAATTACTTTTGGGCGGTTCTAATGACTCCATTTTACTCACTGTTTTTTCGTGCTGCTGATGTTGGCCTACTACTGCAAAAATAAAAAATAAAATAATGATATTGAAAACAACAAGGATTAAAACTGAAAAGATTAGTTCTTGAAACTCTATGTATAACAAAAGAGCATAATATCCGACACGCTGCTAAATTGTTTGTGGTATAAAGACGTAATCAAATGTGATAACACAAAAGCATATAAAAGGATTGACAGATATTTAAAAAAATTGATGGTACTGACACATGAAAGTCATCTATCACTTTCAATGAATATTTTTCATGCTTTCCCATTTTCATATCTTCTTTTGTAAAGGAAGCATCCGGGTCTCCGTAGTGATGCACATAACTACATCCGATTAAACGACACGGCTCATTTTCTATAAACTTTGTGCAATACTTGGCGGTACCTAATCTCGCTTTCACTCTCTTCCCGTCCATTTTCGAATTGTTAACTGACTGAATCGATCTGATTGCATCCTCAGCTTTACTGTATGTTATGAACGCCCCTGCGGTCGTCCCCTGCATCATATCATCATTTGCATCATTGATTTGAGGATCACATCATAAATAGATATAATTCATTTGTTAAAATCCTTCAACTAAACGATTACATTCAAAAACATATACGTAACATACACTTTCGCCTTTTTTGCTTTGGAAACTATTATTAAAATATTCGATAATAAGAGCTAGTAGTTAGGGTTAAATACTACTTTTTTGTTAACAACAATTATTATCAGAGAGTCAAAAGCCAAGCAAAGAAGATTTGAATTTGGTCACCTGTAAACAAGAGTTGACAACAATTTTGACAATTTTGCCGAACTTGCCAAAATACTCATTTCTTTCAAGGATTTCTGCATCAGCTATTTGAGATGGTAAATCAACAACAAAGACGAGATTTTTCTGTACAACCCATAGATCAGCCAAGTGACGACGGTCGTCGATGATCTTCTCTTTCTTTAGCTGTTCTTTTCGTTGCTTTTCAATTTTCATTTTCTGAAGTTGTGTAGTACTTAAGGGTCCAAAGTGTGCAGGATTTTCTGGATAAGGTTTAAGGCACTCTGGACATAGTCCATTTTCAATCATCCGAACATGATGCCAACAGAAACGACAGATCTAGAATGATAAAAACAAATAAATTATCATATTATAATTCATTGACCGTTGTGTGTCGTGATTGAATCTTCATTGCGTACAATGTTGAATGTCATAAACACAACAAACACCTAGGGTTTTCCAACTATTTCCAAACACTCTGATAATCAGCAGCGGCCAACGACATACTGAAAACTCAAAATTCTTTGTCCGACGATGGTTTCAACATCAGCAATTACGAATTCAACAAATTGTTATTTCACCGTTGACCGTAAACAGGTTTTTTGTTAGTAAAATCAACTTTTCAGTCAAATGTTTGGAGAAAATAAAAAATTAATTTCTGACACAAACATCCAATAACTGGTTGGAGTATAGGAAGTGGGGTAGCGGGACTTAGAAACTTTTTTGGCTGGGACGCACTCAACATTTATTTTGGACTTAAAACATTTACGAAATTCTAACTCCAAACTAAATGTTGCGTCCCAGAAAATATTCTAAGTCAATGTTGCGTCTCAGAAAAAGTACTAAGTCCCGCTACCCCATTTCCTATACTCCAACCCAATAACTTGATTTTAAGTTAAAAAATGTGTCAAATTTTGAATTTAGAATTGAAGTTGAGGCGAACTGTCAATTGCTCAATTTTCAATGTTGAATATTGTGAATTTTTAATGACATAAAAAGTGTTGAAATTGAACTCACTTGATAACCGCATGTACAAGGAAAAAATGTCTTATCGTCAATGTCCAACTTTTCTTTGCAGACAGGACAGTTGACAGTAGCCACGGTAGCCATTTTCTTCATTTTTGCTTATGACTTATATAATTAAAGTTGAAAGTTTTTAGATTTTTCTTTGAAGTCCGACTTTACTTTTGTTTGGCTGGTGGGAGAATTCTGTGTGCTTTGAGTCACTAATAGAGGGAGCTAGATTTCAGTTTACTGTACTGGTAAGTGTTCCCGCAGGAATTGACAAGGTTTAGTTAATTATTGTTTTTCTAACATTGAATGTGTCAGAAAGTAATACAGTGTGTCGCATTCATTGCTTACGTTATTTAATACAAGGCAGCGAATTTCAAATTTCATCAGCCAAAATAAAGCGAATGGACTACCCATGTATTAAATAGCGTAAGCAATGATTGATACACCCTGTACTACTAGAGCTAAAGAACTGTTGGGTGGGTGTGTATTCAAATTCTAAGCTGAAAAATTTGGCAATAACGGAGTTACAAAAGAGTTGGAATACCTAGTCACAGTACAAGCAAAAGCCTTGGTTGGCCAGAGTTACCTTGGTTAGCAAAATCTTTCTCATGATGAAATGCCATAAAACATTAAAACCAGGAAAGGAATTTCTAAGGGATCTGGGGATCTAGGATCCCCAGGAAATCTGGCCGAGAACCTCCCCCCCCCACCAGGAAATGTGAGAAAGCCCAGGGGAAATCCCAGGAATTCCAGCCACGCCGTTGAAGGGATAACTGAAGGGGACGTGGCTGGATTTTAAGAATTTGTGCAACAGCCAGGAAATCCTACCAATATTTTTAGGAATCAGGTCAACGATCAAATAATTCTTCCACACCCCGTAAGGAAAGGCTCTTTGAAAATTGTAGGAATCAAGATAATAGCCAGTTTTCCCAAATGGGATATGAATTTATTTTGTAAAGGATAGCTGCCAAGAAAACCGAAAGTTTAGCCATAGTCATTGAAGTATTTTGAATTTTGGAAATCTGGGTAGCGTGCAGTAATTTCAAAGACTCTCAAAGCTCAAATGTGGAGCAAGTATAAAATTTCCAACGATTTAGACAATTCACATCACTTAAGGCCATGTGTTTCAGTTGGTTTTTTTCCCGGGCTGGAGTTTGAAATCCCGGGTTCAATCATAAACGTTATATGATTTTGTGTATGCGATTCATTCAATCTTTCAATCAATGTAAAATGGGAGAGCTGCAGCTGTGGTCTTCCGTGTTGTTGTGTATGAGCATAGATTTGACTCTATGG
Source organism: Pogonognathellus longicornis (assembly GCA_034694085.1). Taxonomy (NCBI): domain Eukaryota; kingdom Metazoa; phylum Arthropoda; class Collembola; order Entomobryomorpha; family Tomoceridae; genus Pogonognathellus; species Pogonognathellus longicornis. The sequence goes on along the minus strand of JAQFYB010005835.1, from coordinate 7,315 downwards.
CCCAAAAATCTCCATGCATTGAAGCCTGTAAAACATTGTGCGATGAGAACTCAATTTTGAAAAGGTTTCAGAAATTGCGAAAGACTTCATAAAAAAGAGAAAATTCTGTAGAAGACTTGGAAGCCGTTTTTGCCCTTTTAATCATACATCTGGGTGTAAAAAATCGATTTCTACATTCTACATGTATTTCCCTACTCTTTTAAAAATGGAATTACTCCCATTAAAATTTCGAAAATTTAAATTATCTCTTCCAAGTCTCCTGGATTGAAGCCTTGTCTTTCCAAAAATTATTGCCATTTACTCCCATATAACACCATCAGGTCTCAGTTAGCGCATATTGAAGTATATAACCCCCCTTAAAGAGACTTATAGAATGATAGAGGCTAACATTTTATGTAAAATAAAACCATACCAGTTTAGTATTGACTATAGGTTACGTAAGTTGGTAATAATTGTTACCAATAGTGTTGTTTATTTCGGATTTAGAATGGGGGTGAGGGCTTGGTTTGGATTTCGGTATATAGAATCCCCAGGAAATGCCCCACGCCACGCTCCCGCAGGTGAGTAGCTTAGATTTTAGGATCTCGGATCCCCAGGAAATTTAGAGTGGACCACCCCACCCCCACCAGTAAATCGCCGACGAGGTTTTAGGATCCCCATCGACAAATTCTATCCCTGATGAAAACCATAGAAAAATCGATTTTCGTGGAGTGCGAGAACCACAATCATATGTTTTACAAAACCGCTTATCAATGTGTGCACAACTTCAAACTTGGGTTATTTAGGCCAAACACTATTTAAATGCAAAATTATATAAGAGTTTCCAAAAAAGTTCCACTTTTAAGGCAAAATAACCTCTAATTATGGATTTGGTGAGAGTTAATTACCAGGAAACCAAATAGCCAAAAACCAGGGTTTTTGGGTTTTTGATGGGTTTGTAGGTAGAGTAAAATTGCAAAAACAATGTGTTTATGGTTTTTGGTTTTTCAATGGGCGCTTAATATAAAATCCAAATAAATTCAGCTAATTGAACTGTGAGAAAACAGCAACGAATAAACAATAAAGAAGTATAAGATAAAAATATTGACAACAATTGAAGATAAATTTGGTTTGATTGAATTGTAATAAGGTTATCAACACCATAAAATTTTAACAATATATTATATACAAAACAATATAACAGTACAGTTATTGGCACATTACACATTTAACTCCCAATTAAAATTAAAGCCGAATTGTATATAACAGGAATTCAATATTCAAATCGTGCATGTGAAAACATGCAAATACACAAAGCGTTGAAGGAAATAAAGAAAAACAAGACTGTTTAGAACAGTTTTTATTTAACGTCAGTTTAAAAGCTTCAAGAAGATTCACAGTGCAAAATCTGCAAAACTTAATTTTTGTGTTGTGTTGTGTCCATTTAGAAGAGCCAAAATTTTTTACGCACCAGCGTAAAAATGTTATTAGGAAGGAACCCTTGAAAGGAACCAAGTAATTGAAGTAATTTGAGACAAAATCAACCTAAAAAGTATAAAATTGGCGAGTAGAGCGAAAAATTTCGCGATTTAGGGCCCTAAATAACCTCGTTTTTTGAGATTTCGGGAGGGGGGCCCGTGCCCTAGTACCCTGCCGCTAGATACAGCCTTGATTTTAATGCAACAAAACAAAGCTTATAAAATTAACCGTTTATACCCGGCACTATCACGTCAGCTTCACTTTTCGCATTTATTAGATCAAAGTGATGACTCAGTGAATCACCCCAGCAAACCCGAACCCATCCTAGGATGATCCATATGATGAAGGTTCTGATATCACACTGTGCTCAGAAGATGACATCCTCTGAGCATCCTTCTGAGCATCCTAGTGCACATTTGACTACCTCATAAGATCGTTCAATTTGATACGTCACCACCATTTGATATCACCATATGATGCGTCATTTTGATGAAATTTAGAGTAAAAAAATGATTGAAAAAAGATCCCAGAATGCAGTCAACACGCTAAATCGATCCACGGCTGTTTTTACCCACCCTCAACTCAAGTCTGAGCTTTCCACCACCCCACCATGCTTGTTATGATAACATTGCCTACTCCTAAATCTGGTATTATGTCCTAGCTTGAGTAAATTGAGACCAACTGAGACAATCAGTACATGATGACAGGCGAGGCGGACACCAGAATGTTTAGTTTATATGATACAATCTTTATGTAGTCGTAATGGAAGGATCATTTGACCAACGCTTTCCACTCAACACATGATTAAATGGCCTTCTGAGGGTTCTGATTATCTAAAGATGGTCTTGGGATAGTTTTCTGATAGATTGTGGTTTGCTGGGATGGAGCTAGTCATCGTTTCGTTTTTACTTCACGTTGACATGGCGTTCAATGAGTCATTCAGTATCACTTGCTCATCACTTTGCTGCAACTTTTGAAAGTAGAACCGACTGAACCGAGTTCTACTTTTCTCAAGTGTTGAGCGGAGGAAGTATATATTTTAACCAGAATGGGGCGACTTGAAACGTATTGGTTGCTATGTGAGTAGTCTCACCATAATTAGGAGTCATAGAGAAGACTTAGCGATTTGTCTGCAAAACAGATGATCGTGTGGTTGGCGCTGGCGCATTTTAGAAAATGACGTACAATGGGAAAGTGAAGAGGACGTGAAAATGATTGGTGAACTCAATTTATTGCCGGAGGATAAGTGACATGAAAATGAAGATGACATGAAAAGCATGAGGATGTGACAGTGAAGAGTATAAACATAGCGTTAGAATTATTTTACTGGAACATAAAAATTATTACGTTTTAGGCTTGAAAAAAGGTTTTAATTCATATTTTAATGGTGCAGTAGAAAAAAATCCAATTTTGGGGATGAAAAATTTGGGGAAACTTGATAGCAATGCTACCAGGGAAATTTGAAAATTTAGTCCAGCAGGAGACGGGGCTCGCACTACCGGGGAATAATCGAAAATTCCATTCCGGCGCCACAAGCTTCAAATGAAAACGAATAGAAATCCGAACGACAGCCGAAAATGTACATACCTACTCCAAAGTCTCTGCATTAAAAAACACGATTTCAGTGTTAAGTATCAGAGATACTTGATTTCGATAACTGTGCAGGGATACAAAAAATTGATTTCGATAACTGTGCAGGGATACAAAAAATTGATTTCGATAACTGTGCAGGGATGCAAAAAATTGATTTCGATAACTGTGCAGGAATACAAAAAACCCGAATCCTTGTAACTGTAGGAATACAAAAAAAAATACATGTGAAGTAATTTATTAGATATGGACACTTTCTTTACAATACATACTATGTTACTATGTAGTACTAGTACAAATAAAATAAATAGCAATGCTATTTACTATATTATAAGCAAATGCTTGGCAAATAGTCCTATAATCAAATTGTTAAGATTTATATGAGTAACTATAAACCGTTTCGATAAGCGAAAAACATGCATGTTTTTTTAAGTGTACAGATAACTGACTGCATATCAAAGGCTTTGCCGAAACTGTTGAAAGTTACTCTTATTTGTGCATTATATACACAGTATTGTATGGTGAAATCGTGATAGCAATGAGCCCTAATACATAACTGCAAATGCTGACAAATAGAACCATTTGATTGCAAACAATTATACAAAAATAAATTATTGAACACATTCCGATAATGTAATGTATAAAACTATGACTCGGCTAGATAGGCGGGAAAGAGTAGAGACTAGTCCACTGATTGTGAGTTCATTATTCTTGTCTCTGAGGACGATCGAATGGCTCTGTAGGTGGCAGACATTATTGGCATGATAATACGTTGGATTTATGACAACAAATCGATCTTACAATTACAGTGTAAAATTATTTTGCAATGACCTTGAAGTTTCTACATGATTTACATGCAGTCCATTCTCAGATCTTGCCATCTATCAGTGAAATCGAAGCTATGACGTTACACCCAAACTTTCACATGATACAGAATTTGAAATTTGAATTTGAAATTTTTTCGACACCCTCTAACATACTCAACCCATGGTAGGGTGTCGCACAAAGATTTACTCCACTCGAAATTGCAACCAATTGTAAGTTTTTTAATTATTATTACGATTTAATATATTTTCAGTGGAGTAAACTTTTGTGCGGGTCATTATTTTAACTTATAAAAAACTAAAATTTCAAGCCTGCCTTGATTCTCGGCTGTCAGTTTGAGAATCTCGCTAAGTTCCGAAGTAAATCCCGCATTGACATAAGATATTTTAGGCTCCATTACATTAGTGAGACAAAAATTATTGCTCCCTCATGCGAGTTTTAGTTTTTGGCTTGTTCACAGGGTTTATTATTATTTTACTTATTCCAAATTGACAAAATTACGAACAAAACGTAAATTTCCTGTACATGTACCTCATTTAGGTTCGGAGTTATAGTTAAAAATATAAATTATATCTGCTCAATATAAAATCGGGTCTTCCCAAGAAAAGCATCCCTTTATGAATTATTTTTATTACAACACGTGTACAAGTGCGATAATATCGCGAGTAGGATAATCTCGCATGTGAGTGTGATACTTACCAACTTACCTCGTAGGCTCGTACCACAACAGTGTGAGATTATCGTACTGACAGCCGAGAAGTTGTTGACTGTTTCAGGATGAGTTTGTTGTTGCTTTCAAATTCAACGTGTGGGTACAGAGGGTAAATCAGGGAGCTGAGAGAAAATATGTGAATTTAAGATTTGCTTATAATAAAATAATTCTACTCACAACACAAGACACATTACAATGGATCTAAGTAAACATTTTTATGATTTACATATTACACATTTACATAATTTATTCCCCCACATATCCTTTTCATTTTACAAAGTGATTTCTACTTAATTTGGATTTATTATTTCCGGGTTGATAAACATTTATTCCTCGAAGTAGAAGTCAAGTTTCTTCAGAAGGGAAAGAGGAGGCTTCTTCAGAACAAAGTTTGAGTCACCTGGAGAGGTTATGACGTCACAGAGTAACACATCTAAGGATTCACTTACAGCCACTTTCTCACTTTCCACAGCTTCTTTCAACACTTCCGATTTTTCATGAGGAACAATGGTCAGTCGTTTGTTTAACACATTAAGGGAAGTTTTTGGCTGAGCCACTTTGTCATTCACTTTAACTGCACCTCCCCTCTCCTGATCTGAAGACTCGTTCAAATCAACACCACACACATCTTTCATGCCATTCAGTTCATCGTTCCAGAACTTGTATCCATTGATCAAACCTTGTCTCAGAACTAATTGCATGTAGTCGAAAGGGAACCATTCCATAGTGTCATGAGCTGTCTTCAGATGCGCACAAATAGCAGTGATAACTGTGAATTTTTCCTCCGGCAGGTACGGATCATACGGGATGGAAAGGAAGTCGACCGTTTTGAAATAATAAGCGGCAATTATACGAGCAAACCACCACTCCAACTCCACTGATACAATCAAAGCAAAGCATCATATATTATTATTATCAATTAAATTATTTCAGTGCCGATCGAGTGTTCTTACATGAGTGACAAAGTGTACGATGTTGATGACTAATGGAAGCAATATTATGTGTGTAACGAAAATGGAAGTGCATGTTTATTGTAGGTAGTAATTTTATTACCAATATTAGCCATACTGCCGAACATTCTGAACACCTTCAGACATTTTGTAGCGGTTTTCATCAATTTCACAAACATATCACCGCATCCCTTCGAGTGCTGGAACAGTTCCTCGAATTGTTCGAGGCTGCGATATTCAATGCAGTAAAACGCTGCACGAATAATCTTTCTGTGATTCCGATTCAGTCCGAATTTTTTATCAGTTGAGGTTAATGACAAATCCTGGACAGTTTGTGAAAGAGAATACCAAATCAACGAAGGATCAAAATTCTCAACACATGCCTTAGCAAAACCGTAGTCTTTACACACTCCACAATAATTACAGGTCCATTTTGAAAACTCGTCAGACGGGTTATCCGCAGTCAACGTATCGTCGCCGCAAGATGGGCAGATAATCGCCTCCGTGTAAAGGGATAATTCGGTAGAGTCGGCACATCTTGAACACTTACAGTCAAAACGAAAATGCTCTTTTATGTGGCTCTTCCTCTCTGCCGTATCTAAGGCGAAGCAGTCTCCAAGATACGAAATATTGATGGGCTCTCCACAAAGAATATTCCTCCTGGCGTAAAGTCTTAAATTCCACCTCCTGATTTCATTATAGTCTGATGGGTGGGCCACCCAGACAGCATTTGGAGCACAACTATGACAAAACATACTTCCTAAGTGGTAAATAGCCTGAGCACTGTACCTGAATAATAAAATTACACAAAATCAAATATAGTTCCTTCTGGTACGATTTGTTTGATACATACAGAAATAAACTTACGAGTTGCCATATTCGTCTTCTCCGCTCATTTCAAACCCATTCACGTTGCATGCTCCGATGATGTGACCAACGATCCTTGGATTAACGTTCATTTGAAAGCGCTGTTTAAAAAAATGCGTGACCCTTTGAATTATTTCCACGCTCTTAGCCAGAGGTTGCTTTTCGCTGTAGGAAGAGTTGAGCGAAGCAAATCGCTCCCAAGGGGTAGTGTTCTGATCTTTGTACATTAAGACGGCGCGGATGATATAAATATGAGCATAAACTGCATATGATACACCAATCTTCTTTTCCTCGAACAAAGAGCATTCAAACTTGGCATGAAACGATTCCTTCAATAATTTATTTTCAATATTAATAAAGAAGAGGCCCGACTACAAAGTTAATTTAATATGAATGTTAATATTTAATATTTCAAACTTACTTGTGAACATTCCTGGCAACACACTGGCCAAAGGCACTTGGGACAAACTTCAAAATCTTCTGATGACAAGGCTTTGAAACAACCTACACAATCGAACGTTGATTTGTTCAGATCTTCTGATAAATTATTTCCGAATGGGGCTGCAAGCAGTGGCTCTTCCTCTAAAATCAGTTCTGAAATTCTAAAGTCCCTTTTAGCGATTACGAACCGTCCCAATTCTTCAGAATCCTTTACTTGAAATGCTGGAAACTCACTCATCGTAATTATTAAAATTCGCAAAATAATATACACGTTTTCTTAGATAAATATTGACAAGTTCGTGACAACACAGAATATAAAGGACGTGCCTCTTAAAGGCTCCGAGAGCAATAGGATTGGTTTGGTGAATGAGACAAAGTTGAAAATGAAATATAGTGTATTACTGTCAAACCATATTTAATGTGGACCTAAATAATATGAAAGGTTATGTGGATAGCAATTTTGTTTGTTTCA
>JAQFYB010005834.1:0-13311 GCA_034694085.1 Pogonognathellus longicornis | reverse complement strand
TGGCATACAAATTACGTAACCAAGTCTGGTCCACACATACACCTGCAGAATCCGCCCATTCACCCATTCTCTTTTCAGTAGGGTTGCAAAAAAGGTTACCGGACCGTTTGACCTCTGGAGGTCATTAAATAATACTAGGGTTTTGACCTACTTTTCGTCCGATTGAGCTGAAATTTTGCACACATCGTCATCATGTTGTGGGCTTTCACGATGGGTAGGGTTGCAAAAAAAGTTACCGGGCCGTTTGACCCCTGGTGGTCATTGAATAATACTAAGGTTTCGACCCACTTTTCGTCCAATTTGGCTGTAACTTTGCATACTTACTAATGAAATAGTGCTGATCAACTTTGATGAGGGTGTCAAGAACATTCATCAGGCCGTTTGACCTCTGGAGGTCATCGAATGTTGTTAGGGTTTCAATACACTTTTCGTCCGATTTGGCTGAAAGTTTGCACAATGACTAATGAAACAGTGCTGATCAACTTTGATTAGGGTGACAATAACATTCACCAGGTCGTTTGACCACAGGAGGTCATCGTATGTTGCCAGGGTTTCAGTCCACTTTTCGTCAGATTAGGTTGTAACTTTGCAAAATGACTAATGAAATAGCGCTGAAGAACTTTGATTAGGGTGTCAACAACATTCATCGGGCCGTTTGACCTCTGGATTATTCGATGACTTCCAGAGGTCAAACGGCCCAATGAATCAAAGTTCATCAACGCTATTTCATTAGTAAGTATGCAAAGTTACAGCCCAATCGGACGAAAAGTGGGTCGAAACCTTAGTATTATTCAATGATCTCCAGAGGTCAAACGGCCCGGTAACTTTTTTTGCACCCCTACTCATCGTGAAAGCCCACAACATGTTGATGATGATGTGTGCAAAATTTCAGCTCAATCGGACGAAAAGTGCACGGGCCATCCATTGTGTGCGTCCACCTTTCCCAAATATATACCTTAAGGATTATTTGGCTACATTAAAATGATTTTATGAAAGATCATTTCCCTACGATTTTATTGAAGGAATATTGATGTACATACAATTTGTTTGAATGAAACTTATCAATAAAGTTTTCCCAAGAGGTAACAAAATGGTTCCCTTCAATTTTTCCCTGTGTTAAAATTTCCCAAACGATACCCTAGCTTCCCAAGTAAGACCCTATGGAATCCCTATGTCTGCGTTTCCTGGGTTGTTATGCTAATTGTATGTTTTGTATTTATTTTTACTATTATACTATAATACTTAAAATTGGAATAAGCCTGTTTCAAAAACCAATTCAATCAAAACATCAATTTTTAAGTGTATTTTTAATCTAGAGTATTACAATATTGTTTCTGCTTTATCTGCATATAGTTATCAACAATGAAACTATATTTACGATGGATTAATTGGATTTGTAATAGACGATAATAATCATCAATATCTGTATATAGCTGTATATATGGTATCTGTTTTTAATATAATTCATGTTAAAGATGAAAATAAGAGCAACAAAATATGCAAACTACAATTACTGATGCTGTTGTGAACTTGTAGTCATAATAGTTCTATAAACATTATGATAAATTGTATTTAAAAATTTAAGGCAAACTATATATATAACCATAATGTGTGCACAAGACAACACAATGATAAAAATTGCAAAAATGTTCTTCCTTGTCAAAAATTGTTTCACCTGCAGGGAAAATGGACATTTCTATGTATATATTCAGTAAGTGTTAGATGCCCTTTGAAATGATCTCTGAAATGCAAATTAAAGTCTGTAAATATGAAAGTGTAATAATAGTACATACTTCCCTCTGTAATGAAATCACACCACATTTAAAACCATGTCTTCAATAAACGGATGCTCACCATACTCCCTATTTAGTAACTACCTTAATTTATATTACCTTGCTGATATGTATGAACACAGATTTTGATGCGTACAGTGCAATTGCAGGTTGAAAACAATACTTATAAGTTATGTGGTATTTGATTGTACATTTGTCGTGTATTGCTTTCTAGCTAAACCATGAAACACGTGAAATCCCTTCAAACACCAAACATCAAGGGAAACAACGGAAATTAGTTTGTCTGAGAAAACGTTCACTATTATTATGGACGATAAAGCTGTACATCCGCCTTAACTAAGAACATACACTACAGAAAACACATACTGCGATGTATATATTTTACGCAAGGATAATATCTTGAGTTTGATATGATAAAAACATCTTTGTCAAAACACTCGCTTTTAATATTTCACTTTGGTACTTAAATGGCATAGGTAATATAATAATTTTCTTGTTTTAGTAAGCAACATGCATGTTCTACTACTAATGTAACATTTTCAGTGAAGACAGTTGTAATGCAAATATTTGTATCTACATTCTACAAGTAGGTAGTACTAAATGCAATATGCATACAAACTTATACCTAAGGGGACTTTTACTACAAATGAAGAGTTTACAGTTCGATTTACACGATAATGGTTTTGAGTATATATAACAAACTGGTAAGCGTGTTTCTATAGCGTATCTGACCGAAATGAACTTGAATTTCTGACGGTATTCTACTTTTTGAATATTCAGTCTTAGCCGAGTAGTTAATTAAATGCTGGATGAAATTTTAATTCATAGCAGAAACGAAAAATTTCCACAAACACGTTTAAATTTTAATTCAGTACTTTACAACTGGATTTAGATATTTGGAAAATTTTTGATTCATGTCCAAATTGGGTTTCTCTCCTTAAATGCATGGGAAACAAGTTTCGGTTAGAACAATATGCTTTCAATTCTCTCATACATATTTATTTCTCACAACAATGTTATTATTGAAGTGTATAAAACTTTCCAATATTTATAAGCAGACATTCAACTCCGCTTTGCACTCAAGTTCATTTCAAGATTTACAAATAAAATAAGCACTACCCCTTAAATAATTTTTATACAGATAAGATGGATTTATTTATTTGAGTAGTCCATGTAATATACGATGTACCTTCTATCGCTGGTGGAAAAACCTTAGAATTCTGGGCAGACACGTAGCCAGAATTATAAGTTGGTAGTGTACGGCAATGAGATTGATTATTGTGAGGGGCAAAATATCTATATGAGGTACACATCAGTCTATAATACACCATTGCGAGAAATCACGGAGTAAATTTGGTTAAATGCCACAGAAAAATATATCGAATTCGCTAGTATCGGTATTTATTTCCTTTTTTGAATGTTTATAAACCCAAAATAAAACCTGTAACCAATTTGCGATACAGCCACTGGAATTTGTTGATTAAATTGTCAGCAAATTGCACGTCGTCGAATCAATGCATCGATGGCAACTTAAACGTTACTTGATGAATACAACCAATGGAGTCTGTCAAACTACAATTTTAGATTCTACAAGGAAGGTTGACAATCAGTGTTGCAATTTCACCTGTGCTGCTGGAAAGCGCATTTCTAAACAGGAATCCACTTGTTGCGGTCCTAGCGAAATGCATGTCTCCTGCTTCCTGCAACGTGCACAAATAATGTGTTCCATCAGCGGGACTACTCTCTGCACCACATCTATCTACCTTTTGCTGCACAGGCACTTATGCAACCCAATGACAAAGTTTGTAGAGCATGTAAAACTTCCGGGTGTCATTAAAATTGGTATCGATTGGCTTGCTTTACAGATAAATGCCGTTTTGGAAGACGATGCGTGGGTGGAACTTGCAAAAAGAAGTAACAAGTGGGATGTGTACGGCGAATGTTATTTGCATACAACCGAATGAGACTATAAAATATAACTAACAATAAGTGCGATATAATAACTAACATTTGCACTAGTGACTAGAGAATACGCTGATTGTTCAGCCTCACTACCATACTGCTTTGACACTTAGACGAAATGACGTTTTGTGCTAAAGTTAAGTAAATTTCAAATTCCGATGCATCAACAAAAATCGTTCATCATTATCACCTTATCGGCGGTCAGTGGTAGTGAATTGGACTATATATACAGCAATAATGTGTTAAATAATAGATGTATCAAATAATTGAGTACTATATATTTTCTAGTTAAATTAATATGTATACTTGTATACAGAGCTTATGTTTGCCTTACAATTGAAATATCGTTTTGGATTATATGCGTAATAAAATAAATAATTAAGCTCTCCATGTGATATTTATGCGTCCTACGCTTTTTCGTTTCTTTGCAGAATTACATTAAATAATATTAATTTGTTTACGAAAAATTGTCTGAATTTACATTTATGTTTGTATCCTACTTTATTTATCTTAGCAATCGTATATCTATAATAAGTGGAAAGTCAAGTTCAAAAACGATAATAACCCATACTTTGACCTGCACAAGTAAAAGTACGTGGTGTGTGCATTTATCCCTTTATGTGTCATTCACTATCGTGTAATCCTACTGAATTATATTCATGAATCATAATATCCCAACGTTTCTTTTCGGTATTTAATATTACATCACTAATATTATAATAATGGCCTGATAACAAATTATGTTAAAGCCTATCCCAATTTTCCATTGTGCTTCTGCTGATAACGATATGTACCACAACGCAAAACATTAATTGAAATTGAGCGTGGTACTTCAATAAATTGAAGCTTATTCAATATTCATGGGAAAACTGAGCGTTAGTTTAGAATATAATTTATGTGTAACCGATTTTGAATACCCAATCAGCCTGCATTATGGAACCCAATTCTAAGGTCGGGGAAACTGTAGATCTGCCTGGAAAGATCGAAATTCCAACAAAACAAAAGTAAGTTTTTGATAATTTTTTTTTACTTAATTGAAATACAAAATACATACATAATTTTATTTTTAATTTAAGTAAGTGAAAATATAGTAAACTCGAGTTCTCCCGCTGTATATTAAAGTGATATAAATTGTTCAAAATTAGTTGCATACAAAAAATCAAGTGAATACTATATCAATAAGAAAATAGTTTTAAGTTTAAATAAATAAATATTTAATTTATTTGGATTGAAAACAGCGGAGACATTACGACTGCAACAAAATTAAAAGAAAGGTCCAACGCTAAGAAGAACAGCAACTTAATTTGGTTTGATGTGAAAACCGCAACACGATTTTATAAGGGGAGAGACAAAGAAATGGGGGATATTGAGAATTTCTGGGAGGAATCTGTAGGAGAGTTGAATTTAATGTTTGTGGCCATCACTGGCCTTGGAGGCATTGGCAAAAGTGAATTAGCAAAGAACTTCGCTAAAAAGTTTTATATGGAAATTAAAGGTCACTGTATTTGGATCAATGCTGAGACTACTCAGACAATTTCTGACTCATTTCTGCGATTGGCATCCAAACTTCAAATTTCACTAAAAGACCCGACCGGAAATGACAAAACGTTGGAAAATTTGACCAACGAAGTTCTGCACAAACTTTCCTGTGAAAAATGCTTATTCATTTTTGACAATCTTGAAAGCTATAACGAGAGCATTTTGAATTACTTTTCTGAATACTCAGCCAAATTACCCACAACAAAAATAAAGCCATTTGTGCTACTAACATCGAGATTTCAATCAGTCAATCAGAATTTTGATTTCTCTGCGAGACATCTGCACTTGGATGTTCTAACTGAAGCGGCAGCTATAGATTTCTTCATTGAAGCTTTAAGAATTTCTCAACAGAGCGAAGACATTATCACTCAAGTAAAATTAATATGCGACAAGTTGATGTGTTTTCCTTTGGCCATGCAACAAGCAGTCGCCTACATCAATGCAAATCCTGAAAAAATATTGGTACACAAAATTCAAAATTACTTGAAATTATTTGAAATGGAAACGAAGAAATTAATGGACTTCCCCATACCCAAATTACAAACCCCAGTTGATTTTTCAAGAACAACCTACATTACATGGCAAATCACGTTAGATAAAATCGGTAAAATTCCTGGAATTGGTTCAAAAGCAAAAGATGCAATGCACATTCTCTCATTTTTGCATTCTGATAACATCGATAGTTCATTAGTAGAACGAATTTTGGAAGCAGTGACTTTTACCAAATCCAATGGAATTGAAAATGCCAATTCTGTTAAGCCTGCTGTTGACATATTTGAAATACTGAACGATTATTCGATGTGTCAACTCAATAATGGCGATAACAACAGTATTTGTATTTCTGTTCATCGCCTGGTGCAACAAATTATCCGAATTAGGTTGGACGAAGAAAAAGGAACCATTTCTGTGTTGGACACCATGCTGCAGGAAATGAATGATCTTCTAAAAACAGACAATATTCATAGCAGCCAAATGATTCACGTTGTTTCATTGTGGAAACATGCGGGAAATAAACAAACATTGGCTTCGAAATATAACGATTTCACTGAAAATATTTTCTACGTGCATGACAAAGCAGGAAGATTGCGAGAAGCTTTTAATTCATGCTGCAATGCAATTACACACTTAGAATCTTTGTACGGGGACGAAAGTCGAAGAACGTTGTCGATGTTGTATCTCAAAGGAGTGACCCTAGAACAATTACGAGAGTATGACTCAGCTCTATGGACATTGGATCCTGTTTACGAGAAACAGAAAAAACTTTTCGGTGAAACCGATGATCATTGCTTGAGCACTGCAGGTCACATCGGATTGGTATTCCATTACTTAGGACACTATGAACTGGCGATGAAATGGATGACGAAGACTCTGAACTTTAGGCAAAGTCTTAGTGACGAATACGATGGACATAAACTTGCCCTACTAAACAATATAGCTTTTAGTTTAAAAAATCAAGGGAAAAACGCCGAGGCTCAAGAGATTTACGAAAAAATTCTACCAATACAGGAAAACATGTTGGGAACTGAAAATCCAGTAACACTTGCAACCAAACAAAATATAGGCAACCTCATTCTAAACCAAGGAGACCCTAAAAAAGCGCTAATGGTTTTGGAACCAGTATGGAGCGTAAGGAAACGATTACTAGGTCCAGAACATCCTCATACTCTGATTACGGCCAACAACATTGCAGGAGCTAAACTTGATTTAGGGGAATATGAAGGGGCAGAACAAATATTTGAAGAATTGTATTCTTTCCAAAGTAAGTTGTTGGGAGTAGACCATCCTGCAATATTTCTTATTAATAGCAGACTTGCGTTTGTCAAAATGCGACAAGAGAAGTACGAAGAGGCTCTGCACATTTGGCGGCAAAATTTGGTTATGGAAGAACGAGAGTTTGGTGAAGAATATTTGGATGCACTTACCACAAAAAATAATATTGGATACACTTTAACTAAGCAAGGGAAATTTGATGAGGCTTTGGATATTTTGACGCCGACTTTGAAAATTCAAGAACGTGTTTTTGGAGCAAAACATTTTTTAACCTTGAAACTGAAACAAAATATTGCGAATGTTTGGATTGGTCAAGGCAACTGCGACTCGGCAATGGTTTTACACAACGAAGTGTTGGCAATTAGACAAGAAACATTTGGCGAACAACACATCCACACTTTTACGTCCAAATATGATATTGCTGGTTTGGAGGCTAGGCAGGGGAATTATGACGAAGCGCTCAAGTTATACACAGAAGTCTTTGAAGGGCGGGAACGTGTTTTGGGAAGACACCATCCTGATACAATAGCTGCATGCAGATGTATTGAAACTATCACGTCTGACGCGATACCTAATCAGCGTATTTTATCATTAGACGTAAATCTAAATAATACAAAATCTAATTCTAAAGCTAACGTTCAAAGAAAGATGAGCTCTAAATGTGTAATAATTTGAAGAACTTATACTGGAGCAAAGATTATTAATTATTCCCATTGGCCGAGGATTTTTTTGTATATTGCATGACCCCGTATCCAGAATTTCATTAGTGGTAGTGTAAAATTCCAATATGCGGTACAAATGAGCTAATTAAAGCAACATAGCGCTACCTTAATCATGAAATCAGACAAGTCGATTTATCATATCATAAGAATCAGACGAGTCAATTTCTCATATCATAACAATCAGACAAGTCAATTTCTCATATTCAAAGAATCAGACACCTAGGCCTCTCTAAAATTGACTTGTCTGATTGCTATGATATGAGAAATCGACTTGTCTGATTTCATGATTAAGGTAGCGATAGTGTGTACTCTCCCTACCTTTCATTAGTTTTCTATCTAATTATTTCTATTACAATTTAACTGCATAATTAAACCTTTGACTTAAGTACACTTGTTGTCACCTTTGCACTAGGAAGTCCGTGTCATCGTATCTTAAATCGATTCATCGATTCATTCCCCACAATTGATATTATATATTATCTTATACATTATTAAGATTACACATTTCATACTCCTAGCTGGAGTAACATAATTATATATTATATTAGTTAGACAATATAATGTGTACCGGTTTAAAACAACAATAATCTTCCAAAGCATTTTTAAAAATTAAAAATCATGACGCAAAACAAAAAGTGGGAAATTTAAACATATAATTTCGTAATGTTTAAAACTTATTGTAAGTGAATATTAATGTGGGAAGGGTAAAAAGGTTATATGAAAATAAAGACCAATAAAATATTATCACAACAGCATTTTTGTATTTCCTTAAAACTAATGGCGATCAATTAATATTAATTGTACACATTCTGCGTATGTATATTTTCATGTTATACATTCGGTAAAAGTATTCCTTTTTGGTGGTACCATAACTTGATTGAAATGTCAAATTAATAATTCGCAGTCCATTTGCTCACACTGCAGATTTGAGATCAATTTCCAGTTTGAAAGGTGAGACTTATCCGCCCTGTAGTTCAATCCATTATGCCAGCTTTCCACCGAAAAAGGTGTTCTTGGTATAAAATTTTGATACACAGTACATATTTCTGAGTATCACAGAGCCCTATATTTTTTGGATTCAACAAGGCACATATTTAAGTAGGTAAAACTTTCGAAGTAATGTGTTTCTATAGCTCGTGCAGTGGCCATCGTAATGAAATAACGACTGATATCAAATGCACTGAACCGACATTACTACACGAGCTTTGTTTAACATTCTTATTACCTTATATGTCGGATGAAAGCCAATACCTTTATTTATCTAATTTCTTAACTTCTTTATCGTGCATTTAATCCTTAGACTCTAATATGCATGGTCTTATTAGTCCTTATACAGTGAGTTTCACAAAACCTGATCTATGGAGTTAGGTATTTTATAAAATCTTGAACGATTTTATCAACTTTTGATCGAATTTATAAATTTTGAACGAAGTTAACAATTTTGGAAAAAAAATTATCAATATTAGTTCAAAGTTATCCCAATATTAATGGCTTATTTGTTCAAAAGTGCTCATCTGGACAATATATCATCTAATCGCAAAAGTATTTGAATACGACACTGATCAACGATCTGACTTATCCGCTTTTAACCGATCGAACGGGTAAGAGCGGGACGGATAGGGAGCGGCTAAGGAACGGTTAAGCAGCTTTAATGGCAATAATTGTTGTTTCGTTCAAATGAATTTAAAACATGTTCCCCATCACTGTCTGTACCCAGTAATCAATTTTCGTTTCATAAATATCGATATGGTATTATTAACGTGTTCAGATAGTTTTATTGGTTTCGGTTTACCTATAACGTTAGCCTATCGAGATTTTAAAACCAAATTACTACCATATAGCTATTACGTTATGATTTAGTAAATTCTCGTTCGTGGAAAACGAAACGTAATGTCAGCGACAGCCAGCTTGAATTACCACCTCACAGCTAATAAGCAGTAAAATACCCTTGTTCTATCAAGATGTGAAGGTGGAGTAGTGGTAAGGAAGCGGATTGCTTGGTAAGGAGTTGGAGTTCTAACCGCGGCGCAGGAAGAAATTTTTTGTTCGTTCTATAGAGATTTGGTATGAGTTTGGTTGGCAAAAAGGACATTTTCACGTTTGACTTTGGTATTTGAGTTACGGCATTCTGACGATCTTTGGTTAGCAGCTTGCGTTATGCAGCTCTTACAGTAACCAAAGTTGATTGCTGGGTAGTGTTATATAACTACAACCGTCAGTCTACTTTAACCCATATCGTGCACTAAAGATATTTTTTTTATTAATTTTTTGTAAATTTCTTCATTGAAATATGATATTAAAAATAGCAAAATTATCTACACAGACCGGTAGAACATTGCAATTTTTCCTGCACAAATCTATAAATATTGACGTTTAAAAAATATCAAAACATGATAAGCAAAGAAACTGCCTTGCTGACCGTTGTACTTTGG
Source organism: Pogonognathellus longicornis (assembly GCA_034694085.1). NCBI lineage: Eukaryota > Metazoa > Arthropoda > Collembola > Entomobryomorpha > Tomoceridae > Pogonognathellus > Pogonognathellus longicornis. Next base: position 3,093 of record JAQFYB010005834.1, on the reverse strand, counting down.
TATAGATTGGATTTATAATAAATTCAAATAATAAAAACAACTGTATTTTATATGAGTTTGATTACCAATATTTACTTCGTAATGTACATTTATAAAGCGAACAACCACAATGACATATATCATATTTTTCTCAATAATTAATTGCATTGAAAATGAACTCTCGGGATTGAATAAAATATAATGTTTTTACAATATCAACTTTAGACACGTTGGTTTAAAGGTTTGCAAAATACATATAGCACCTTGTAACTAACCAATAATAATGAATAACATATTAACGAGTATCAAATGATAGTCTTTGGTAATTGTCATGTGCTACGACGAAAGACGTTTACAATCCTCTAAGACGCTTATCTTTTCAGGATTGCCGTAACCTACTTAAACCTACTGAGTTTCCCTGATGCCGCTTGAAGATCTTCTGAAAAATAAGGATCAATAAAAACATTAATGGTGTTAGTACATTTTCATTAATTAAACATTAATTGGATTAAAATTTTATATTATTCAATGCACTTAGTTTTGTTGAATCAATTGCAATTAAATTTTCACATAACACAGGAATAAGCGGAATTGTTTTGAATAAGCGTCACATGATATAACCATAAATAAACTTTCATACTTACTATAGACTTGTTCATTTTGTTCTTTAATCACATTTACAAAGCCTGAGAACAATCTTTCCTCTTTATCCGTGCTGGATACCCAAGCATTGACGGTTCTCAAAATTACTGCTCCAAAACTGGACTTTGTTTCGTTGAGTATATCTTCCTTTACATGATGGGGAAGAAGGTCTTCCATTATCAGTTTCCATTGGTCCATAGTAGCGTTCATTTTTATTATTTTTTTGATCTCGACACAGTGCTTCGAAACCACTGTAATATTTGGAATTATTTTAGTTACTTGTTTGAAAACGGTGATACCATTATCACATACTATTATCATAAGTAATAATTAGTATTGGGGTTTAGAGTTACACCTTAGGGCCATTAAATTTGTTTTTAGTAATTCAAATTTTTCAAACCAAAATTAAAACAATCAGCTTTGTATAAATTTTAATATCAAAACAATTGAAATGTGTATCGCCATTTTCTCACGACGAAATATCTAATTGACGACCAAAAACGAAATGACCCAAAAAAAAATCGTTTCGGATTGCATACAAATTTGACAGTAGGCACGAAATTTTTATAAAATCTAACTGGTATAATATATAGAACAATTACTTTGCTCAATTTATTTTGACTCTCATTTTATAAGAATATTTTAATCACCTATGAAATCTTTAAAGTTGTTTTCCGTAGACGCTTCTGCGGCGATTGTTCCTAATGCAATAGAAAACCACAACAATTATTATACCATTACTATGACAGTCAAGTACACAATCAAATAACGAATAATCGTTTTGTCACTTTTTCATGAATTATCCTTTTTCATAAACTTTACATTTCTTTTAAGACATTGTCATCTACAATGGTTTTTCGAATATTAAGTAGGTAAAAAAATAAAAATAACAAATATTTATTTTTGCCCACTTAATATTCAAAATTTTGGGAGAACAATCTTTAAGAGTTAATTTAAGAGAATATTTAAGCATGTTTTCAAACTCATAGCACCATATGTTATATTTTAAAACAATGAAATAAAGATTTTGCCAGTTAAAACTTTGAAAACGAGATTTTTCTGCAATTGGCATGGTAATTACTTTCAAGCAATTGCTATGCTAATTAAAATTAGTGTTAATGTTATCTTACAAAAGAAAGAAAACAGAATTATCTCCCAATTTTGATAAAAATGTGTATTTCTAAAAAGGATGACACTTTCTGCAACACACTGTATCATCAAAAATGGTCATGCCAAATTCTGTAATCTACTGTAATGGTAGTATGGTAGTATATCATTTCAACTTCAACGTTAAACGTTATTATTGTTCGGTCAAAATCAATAGGCAGTCTTTTTGCGAAATCCCATGTAAATAAATCTGAACACTTTATTGGCAAGGTTTATGCAATGTTTCCATAGAAACTGAATTTTCAAGTAAAGAAATATTCAATTACAATATAAATAAACCCTTTCAGTACCAAATGGGATTGTATGGACGGTATTACTCAATTCCACCTAACATCGCAGAATCAACAACTGCCTATTGATTTTGACCGAACAATAGTTCTCAAAATAGAATGTTATGCAACTTGTATATACCAATAATTCTCGTCAGTTGGTTTATAAATACTATTCCAGACAAACATCACAAAGTTGACGAGTGCTTTAACATTTCACAGAGTGCTATTTACGCAGTGAGATGGAAAAGTCGTAGGGAATGAGGTTCATTTAGCACGTAATCTCTTCACAATAAATGTTGCATAATAATAATATGCGTAGTTGTTTGCCCAAGAAAAGGTGACCTTTATCCCCGATTTTCCACGGTCATCAAACCACAAAATATTGTAGATGTTTATGAAGTAGTGTCAACTACTTTATAAAAATGGTATTCCACTCTCTCTGTCTGTCCGTTACTTGATATAGCTATTTTATATGAACATCTTTTATGTCTGTCCAACCGAGAAATATAAAAGTCAAAATAAAACTAAACATTTGATAAAATTTCAAAAATTTCTATTCTAGCTTTACTCAAAAATATTAATGAAACTCGCGACAAAACTTACTTAGGAGTAGTTTTAGCTGCTGAGTACGAAAAAAATAGTGAATATGTTTCAATATTTTATATTTCCGCTTTTTTAAAAAATGTCAACAAAATTCGAAACAAAACTTTCTGGACGGTAGTTGTAGGTGCTGCATACCATAAAGTAGTACTGTTTTCCACCATATACAGTGTGTTGCCACTACTTTTTTACATCTGTTTGCAATAGTTTATTCCAGGGTTGGGCAAATGTCAGCAAAAGTAGAAAATACCATGCCAACCGGGAAATCGTGGTAAATACCGGCATTTACTGTCATTTTCCTCAAAAGTGGCATTTTCTTCATTTCTCGCATAAAATGCAATTATATGATCTAATAGTGAAAAATTATATATTTGTTTGAAAAATTAAACACAGTTAAAGATGGTTTCAAACAATTAGTTCTGTATTCTATTAA
>JAQFYB010005833.1:0-13312 GCA_034694085.1 Pogonognathellus longicornis | reverse complement strand
TCTCGTAGGTTCTGATAATTCTCGTAGGTTCTGATAATTCTCGTAGGTTCTGATAATTCTCGTAGGTTCTGATAATTATGTCTAAATTTGAGTCAAATACCAAAAAACGTGTGTAAATATTTCACATTTATAAAAATTCACTGCAGTATAGTGTTTGCCAATAATAAAATGTCTGATTTCTGAACGTAAAAGTTTATTTTTAGTGCTATTTTTAGGACTACGTTTGCCAAATTGTACTACTAATTATAGCTCTATTAATTTATTAACTACTGTTTTTGGTGCTAGCCATTCCTGTCTTTATTAATAATAATAAAATTATGTTTTCAGTACAAACTCATATTATAAGCCGCCATATACATTTCTTCAAGATGTCCAGGGGAGGCTAAAAAAATCCCGACCCCCAATATATAGAATATTGTTATTAAATTTGTATTAAGTAATTACAGAGGCCTTCGTACATTTTCCACACATTGCCTACTATGTGTAGGCAATGTATGGAAAATGTTCACTTTTTGCACAAGAAAAAAATGCTCCAAATTTGGCAAATTGCCGTCTTGGTAAACGATTTTTTGGAAAATGACTGGAAATATTCCTGTCTTTGTTCCCTTCAAAGGATATTACAAATTTCACACACTTTTAGTCATGGTTCAGCCAGGGATGGTATTTCTTCGTGATCTGGGGATCCTAGATCCCCAGGAAATGTGGCCGAGAACCTCCCCACCCCCTAGGAAATGTGAGAAAGCCCAGGAAATTTGAGAAATCCTAGAAAATCCAGCCGCGTCCCCGAAGGGGGTGCGGCTGGATTTCAGGAATTTGGGCAACAACCAGGAAATTCAACCGAAGTTTTTAGGAGTCAGATAATTCTGCCCCTCCCCTTAAGGACGTGCTATAGGAAAATTGTAAGAACCTAAGTAATAGCCAGGAAATTAACAAAATGTATGAGTTTATTTTGTATATGGTAAATGTCGGGAAAATTGGAAGTTTAGCTATGCCCAAGGGTGGGTCATTGAAATATTTTGGAAATCTTGGTAGCGTGCAGGAACTTCAGTCACTCTACAAGCTCTAAAGGGTTATATACCAAGTATAAAATTTCCAATAATTTGGAAAATTCACATCACTTAAAGTGATTTGCCAGATTGATAGAATGATACATACTATCATTTTATGTAAAATAAAATATATAGAAACTTTATGTACCGAAAAGAATGCACTAAATGCAGTTAGTTAATTAACAGACTAATGTAAGCAAGTTATGTTAAACGAGAAAGTTCAACATCAAGTTCGAAATAATTTTAATATGAATTGGATATTACCAAATGTTATTTAAATTCCAAGGAGAAGACTATAGGTTGAGGACTGAGAAAAATTAAGCAGCTATGCCGGCTTTCATTTACGTATTTAAAATTACTCTGAAATGTATAAATTCACACCTCATGTGTGGGCGTGTCGCTGATTTAGGATTTAGAATAGGGGCCACGGCTTGGATGTCGGTATATTAAATTCCCAGGAAATTTACTAGGCCACGCCCCCTAGGATCCCCAGGAAAGCGACTAAGCCACGGCCCCTGCGGGGGCGTGGCTTGGATTTCGTGCATTGGGATCCCCAGGAAATTAGAGTGGATTACCCCTCCCCCACTAGAAAATCGCGGCAGGATCCCCAGGAAATGGTGAGAAATTGCATCCCTGGGTTCAGCAAAGAGTGAAAAATGGAAAGCTCTATACGAAACATTGCAGGTGAAAATGATCTCAGTAGTAAAATATGGTGTTAGGAGGATTGTAGGGGACAAGAATTAGTTCTTCACATTCATGAATTCGACGAATGATTACATATTTCTAATAAAATATTCTAGTTCAAGTAAAATTATGACATTTGGAAAATTGAACGAGAACTTACTAACTCTGCCTTATTTATAAAGGTCATAGTTATCGCCATTCTGCTACTACAAAGGCTAAATGGGAAGATCTCTTGATTGATAGTAGGTATTTATAAATATGCAGAATTGAGTTTTCAAAAAGTTTTTGCGAAATTTTATAATAAGCGGATTGATAGCAAAACAGACTTGTAATATTATAATAAGTGAAAGAGGCTCTAAATAATGTATTGGAGAGTCCTTAAGGTTTTTTTAGAGGCTTCAGTACAAAAGCCTTGGGGTTTAAGATACCAAAAGTCTAATGTGCGTTGTGTGAATCTGTGGAGTAATAAATGAATTCAACGGGTAAAGAGTTAATTTTAAAAAAGAATAATTTATTTGAAGTGAGAGAGAGAGAGTGGCGAAGAGAACACTTTGTTTGAAGACTTTGTTTTCGCCGTCCCGTATTTATAATACAGCGTATTCAAATGTAAGTAGGTAATAGTTAATTTGGTTTTATTGTTATGTCACCATAAGTCTTTTTGTTTACATTTCTTATCTCTATTTTTGATCTAACCAATGTAAGATAGGGCGACGTGCTTGCTCTGTGTGTTTGTTCTCCGCATATTATGCTCCTATTTGTGACGGGGCACGTCCATTTTGACGGCGCTTTATTTCAATGCACCACAATTCAACATGCATTTGCAACTGAATATAAGAAATATATTGCAACACTGTTCATGCACGATCCTCTGACTCAATCAACATAGCAGCTATTGTAGACCACCCATTGTGAATCATGACGCCGAATTGAATGATATACCTATAGATGAGTGATATACCTATAAAAGAGTTATAGTGACATAACAATACATAAATATAAAGTAATCCAATGTTAATATAGGGATTGTAGAGTGAATGCCAATGCCAACTACAGAGATCGTGAAGTCGCACTTCAGTGAACTTACAGGAAAGGAATTGTTTCGTCTCTAACACAAACACAACAGACTGTGCTTGTAATAGGTAACTTGTAGGTATACTGAGTAGCATACCTGTTCTCATTAGAGTGTATGCGTAGAATAAGACCGCACGTTAAGTAACGTGTGGCCTTATGCTACACATATTATTATGCTACACAGTACTGTGTTGTTCTACTTCACATTATACACCTTTCACCTTACATTCAATAGTGCTTACTTTATGAGCTTCGTTCGCTCTTCTTAATATTATTTCCAATGATGACATTATTATTTGCACAGAGTCATTACTATGTATTCATTTATCATTAAGACAATCATACTTCCAACTCATCACAATATTAAATTATTATTAGTGTCTACACGGCAATAAGATTTGTGTGTCTATTTAGTATAATTGACAATGTAACTTACTAATAGGCTTGTAAGATATTTGATTTACACGTTATGTATGTTATGTGTAAACTATTAATAAAGAATTCATTAATTAGATGTTTTTATATTAATTTGTTTTTTGACCTTTTAATTCAAGCTTTCATTATTAGCAATCTACCCGAATGATGTTATGTTATATACAACTGAACCTAAACGTTTCTGTTTAACTAAGCGCAAACGATTACTATATTATTATACCTTTAAATAAAATAACCTTTAGGTTACAAAACATATTCTTGTAGCAAAGTAAATGTTGCTGGAAAACTTCCTTATTTGAGATTTACTTTAGAAATTATATTTATCTTTTTGCGTTTTGGTTAACTTTATTTGAATTAGGCGAGCATCGAGAACCAACCTTTAAATTATAACTATAAATTTTTATATAATAGCAGAATCTGAAACTTTCTAAATTAAGAAATTGAAATCAAATAAACAGTGTTCCATCATAATTTGCTATGTCCAGGTCAATTTGTAGAAAGTAGTAGGTCGATGGTGTTATCCAGAGCTATTTTCAGAAATGTTTCCATCGTCCCTTGTTTCATCATGAAAAATGGGCCGATACTTACCCGCAACGGTCTGCAACTTCGGGCATATTTCCTGATGTATTCGTATGGATATTGGTTCCAGCGACCCAGGAGAACTGTAGACTTAATATGAAACATTGATGCCTGAGGGATTAACAGTGCAACGACTGCAAAAGCTATCAAGGTGTACCCAGGAAATATTAAGTAAAGCGATGTTTCTATTATGCCGAACAATCGAATTGTTCCAAACAAACCTGCCGTAATTAATACTTGCCCCGTGATGATTAAAGCCGGACACACCAGATTTCCTTGACGATTCACTTCTTCGAGCATTAACGTCAACATTCGGAAGAGTAGCATTTGTTTTCTGTTGTTGAACTCCATATTCTCCAACATCTGCAGCCAAAGTTTTTCTATTTGAACAAATATAATTGCGCAGAGCAGGTAGAAAGAAATCGCAGAGAGAAATTGAACGGCTGATATGAAAACCCAAACACCCGACAATAGCCGGAACAGAAGATGGTCCCCATATGATTCATGATAGCCGAAAATAGTTGCCAGAGCATGCGGTACATGGTACCCCATTTCTGGGATCTTCATTGTTGAGGCAAGTCCAAACAGGATTGAAATCAGAAACATCCCAATGAACATTACACATAATACCAGACCAACCAGTCCGTGGTTATTGCGTGGGTTGAGCTTCTTCTTTTCAATTTTGAACATTTCTATACGTTATACAGATCCATTTAAGTTGAAACTCAATAGTTAAAATCGTTCATTCAAAATGATCTTGAACAATAATAAATAACTATATTGAGTTTAATTAGCCTTAAGCCTTATAAATGCTTTGAAGATGAGCCAAATTTTGTTGAAATTGCAGTGGATGTTGGCATTCAAAATAATAACTATAGGCGCCATTACTTTTTTGGATAAAGGTTTGAAACAGAGTCACTAATAAAGCTTGATTAACGTTGATTCCGTGAAATACGCAATATTATTATAAATTGAATTTTGTATCAATAAACCATACAAACGATAAAAAATACTATTCAGAGAGACATTCACCACATTTGTGAATGGGGCTTTGCTCATAGCAATATTTGGTTCACCATGTTCCTACCTATACCCCCCCCCCACCTCATTAATAAGTGAAATAATTTATTTTATAAACAAAGTGACCTAATTTTGTTGTACCTACTTAAATGCATTGTACATATAATCTGAATACCATCATTCCTCCGTAATAGTTTAATTTGAGATATAGGATTGATTAAAGTTGTTATAATATTTTCACAATAACAAAATTTTAAATGGACTGTAAATTTTTCCCAAGTAATTTTTTATTATTTTTTCAATGTAATTGTTTCACATATTATTTGCACGAAAACTCTAAATGCTCATTAGCAATTTTAAGTGGATATATTTCAATATCATTAGTCATTTCACATTTCGGAAAAATTGCTAAGTAAATGATAAATGCTTTATTTGCGATTGAAATATATTTATGTGTGTATGTGTGCTACCGATTTGCAAATTTGTTCAACTATTTGGTTATTCTATTTAATTCACTTTTTATATGACCTATTATGGTTTTATACTATTAATATATTTGATTAGCTCTTACCGTCCAAGATGAAATCAGTATGTAGTGCGACGTTGGCACATTGTGCTACACCTTCAATATCTCTCAGTATTGAGGCCATGCACATGAGTCCAAGAAGGAAGGACACCATTCCCATCATTCCAAGGATGATTTTCATTGCAGCGTAGGGGGTATTCACTGATCGTTTCATGAAATATATATCAAAGAGAGTTAGGCATACGACATTTACGAAAGCGATCGAATATAAAACTTTTCTCCATTTTTTGTTCGTCACAGTGACTTGGATTTGGGGATGTCTTTTCGTACTGTAAAATTGTGCTCCGTAGGGGAAAATACACGTGTTACCATAAAGTAACATCACAATCTTTATCGCTGCTAACATAAATGCGTGCAACATTATGATGCGATATTTAGAGTAACTGGTTCAGATTTATGTTAAATCGTGTGTATCTTTTTTTCGAGTGGACCTTTGTTACAATATGTCTTTCCTTAAATAAAAGGATATACGTATGTCTACTACAATAAAACACTTTTATTATTACAATGGACTCATTTAGCAAGAGAGGTTGGTCATGTTTTTATTATAGTATATAGTATGTATTTGCGAAACGAACAATTTTTATTCATGCCTACATGTTACAGATTGTGCAACATACAGATATTTTCCCATGTCAGGAAAGTCTAAGTTTTGTAAGAACTAAAGCATTATGACGATCGAATACGCCTTTGTATTGTAGACAACGTTTTACAAATATCATTTTTTCAAATAACGTTATGGGTTATATGCTACTTGCATATTTCAAGTGTTTAAGACTTATGAAAGTCATATTTTATATAAGGGATTATACAATGGTCCAACAAGGATTCTACATTTGGGTAATTGCATTATTTATTGATAATTGGCGAATTCGCTCTTAGTTGAGGTACTGACTACAGCGGCAATAACATTTTAATTTACTATGAGAAATTAAAACTTAGTACCTCCTGAGTTACTTTATTCAATAATTGTACTTCTCTCTGCTTATGTTTTTGCCTCCTGAGAGTTTTTGATACAAAATTTTATTTGCCTCGTGATAAAGAATACAATCAATATACAGTGAGGCTCAAGAATTAACTAAAATGATTTTTACAATATATAAACCCTACTCCCCAAATGGGGTAGGGGTTTATATGGTATGTATATGAAATGATACTCTAACCGATTCTCTATTACAAAAAAATTAAATTAATGTTATAGCTCTGATGGTTGTTGAGATATTTCTGTTTAAAAAATGCAGGTGTAACGCAAAAGTTGAACCACACAAAAGTTGCATCGGTTTTCGCTTGCATCTCATCTATCCAAAAGTCATAGCATCTAATTAGGGTGTGCTGACCGTGTCCCCGCACAAAGTCGCAAAGGTGGGGTCGCAGGGTAGCACAAAACCTGGAGTAACACTACATATTTTTAGGATTTATTTTAATTTTCCTGAAGTAATGTACTTTGACCTTTGCCAACATTATTATACTTTCCTACGCGCAAATTAAATGCATGTTATATTGATTTAGGCTCTACATAAATTGCTTTATTAACGCATGAATTTGATGCATTTTATATTGAATTTTAACCCAAAATTTCTTAATTTTTTTTAAACTCAGATTGAATGAAATGCATGTATGTAGATTTTGGCTTTACTTAAATTGCTGAATTTTAGTAGGCTACGACATAAGTGAATTTGATAATGAAATTTGGCTTTTATTTTGACCCAAATTTCTCAATTTTTTCCCGCTACGCTCTTTGTTGTATTTTATGTTGATTTTGGGCTAAATTAGTTTTCATGTAATTTAGGTTGGTTTTGATAACAATTAGCTCATATTTTTCTCGCCACACGCGATAATAGACACTTTTATACACCATTACCCCATGTTTTTACTGCGACCCTCTCGAAATCTGTTGTGATATGCGCGAAATTAATGTATTTTCATTGCGCGTATTTTCAACGCGCGATTGTTCCATATTATCCAAACATTGATCAGAATTGCAATTTCCACGTACACAATCCATTTCTTGTTTCGGGCTTGATTTTGACAAGAAATAAGAATGTGTGATAGGATATATAGTGATATTATTTGGTTGAAATTTAGACTATTTGACAACAAAATGTAGTAACCATTTAAAGTGCGCTTGTTTGAAATTGGGGTATTGTAATTTTGCTTTGGGGTCGCACTCCTACTACCCGCACAGGGTCGCAAGCATGCTATTAGAGGCTGTGCCAAAAGTGGGGGCTATTTTTTCCTTAGGAACGTTACAGTGACATCCTATTTGAAACCACTATTTTCTCCATCCAAAGTTTGCAGCCAGACGCCTTATGACCTAATTATTGTCTTCTTATAATGCGTGAGCGGTATAGCAATAACTTCCGTGATGAGTCTTTTCAGTTTTATGAGGCGTTCGGTTTGCGGCTAAACACGTTTGCCTACAAAGCTCCCTATTAAAAATTAGGGTAGTAAAAAAGTCGCAAACGGTTCAGTCCGGTTAATCCTAGATAGTCATTCTGCCGATACATCACCGCAAATCCATCATCCGTTCTTTAATTTTCGTTTGGCCAAGTCGTTTCGTTTGCTCTTATTTTTACCCGATAGCAGGCACATTGTCCTTCATGATCTGGAGATCACTATTTTAAATTACAGGTCATATTTCTTCCTTCAAAATTTTCAGCAGGATGTCCATGTAACATTACTGGAGCAAAATAGCCCCCACTCTAGGATATATGAGATGCAAACCAAAACCGTGTTGTTCAACTTTTGAGTTACACCTGCATTTTTTAAACAGCCATATCTCAACAACCATCAAAGCTACAACATTAATTTAATTTTTTTCTGATAGCGAACTTCCCCATTTGGGGAGTAGGATCATTGTAAAAGTCATTTTAGTTAATTCTTGAGCCTCACTTTACAATGGCTTCCCATCATATTTTAGTTTGCGGAAACTTTTTGGTGCTCAATAAATCTTACAGTTAACGTTTGCTGAGTGCTATTTAGAACTTCGTAATACTATCATTTTCAAATACTAATCACGAAAACGGGAATTTGAATCCATTTTCAACAAATAGGATCGTTATAAAAATGATTAATATGATCAGTTGTAATGGTTGATTTTGATTTGATTAGGATATGATTAGGAAAGGTCTAAATGCAGCTTTGATTTACAAAACTTGACGATATCCAATTCGATAGAGTTTTTGGGTTTAATAGCTAGGACTACCACTCTATTTACCATAATTTTTCTATTGGTCAAACAAAATGTGAGTACAATCTATTGTACATTGGGAGGCAAGGCAAATACATTAGAGGCTAAAAAGGCTACATGTGACAGAGACTAGATTATAAATGTACGTTCTATGCATTGTACAGCAGGAGCCAAATCCCAAATTCTGATTATTATCTCCGGAATCAGGATGATAAATGATTAGCTAAATACGCGACCAAACTGTTAAGTAAGTAAGTTAATTATTACTATAGGTACAATTTAGCATGCTGTAAATATACCCTACACAGCGTATTCTTCCAGAAAGCAATTATTCGATGTGCAACAATATTATGTTACTTTACATTCAAAGCACTTTAAAACTCCAAACATGCCCGTACTTAAAAAAGGAGGGGTTGTCCGTTTTCCTACCCCCTGTATACGAGCATGGTTCAATGGTAGTGTTTTAATTCCCTTGTGTCATTTGCATTTCTGTCACTCTTAATATTGTAATGGAAACATACACAATTTACATTGCGTTAAATATAATTCCAATGCTGTGTAGCTTTATTTAACTTGAATTCTAACTTCCAAGTACGGCACACTAACAAATCCCAACATAGGATCATGTTGATTTGAGCATAATATAGAGTTGTTCTTCATATTTTGAGATACCTTCATAGAATACTGGTATGTTAACATTAATGTATAATGTAAAAACTTTCACATGAAATAATGTTAATCCTGGTAGTGCTGGAAAACAAATAAATGAAACCCAGGTTTATGGCTCTCGAACCTGTACATGTTTGTCCTAAAAGCAGCTGACTCTCTACACACTACGTTAATAGACTGCTGATACCAAGTCGCTTTAGCTTGTTTTTGTCGTAGAAAACTTAGCCTCGAGAGTAGAAGGTTGAAGTAACATTTAAATATTAACCTTCTCAGCAATTCATGTCCAATTGTAAAGCCGCTTTTGACAACATGGATTAATGATATCTCTTCTTTAGAATGACGGCATATAACGATACATCGTCATATTTTCATGTTCATATTGCTGACAATATAATCAATGTTGAAATAGAAAAATTTAACATGGATAAACTGTCAGTTTAACATGATATCACATTAAATTTACCATGTAGCCTACAACGTGAACCCGATTTAACATGGAGTGGTAAGAGAGGGTATATACGACTAAGCATTCATTAGCAAAAACATTGCCGTAATTCGCGCAATAGACACCCCTGGGGTTATATGTTTTGGGGAAAGATGTTTGGCCAGGATAGATGTCGCGAATAGAACCCAGTGGGTATGTATATTGTCCGTAGTGTTATAATTTTTGCATGCAATATTTTAATTTAATCAAGAATTAATGGTCAATTTGTATAATAATAATGTTGTGTCTGCCACGAAAAAAATGTTCAATTAAAAAACATCATCTGAAGGTTCGAAGATTTCACTTAATACAATTGGTGGAATGTAGTCTACTTCCATTACTTCTTCGTCAGACGGGTATACATGATATCCTCTTTGAGAATACATATTGGCGCTTTATTTGACTTGGTGGATTCGGTTTTTGGTAATTCCTTTTCCCTTGGCACAATCCTCGCCCGGCTTAAAAGCAGTTATCAAACTGACTTCACTTATATTAGTTTATTATTGAGCAATTTCTTTAATTTTGGCCAGAATAATCGAAATTGGGCAATAATAAATTGTTTTGGCCAAATATATCGAAATTAGCCAATAATAAAGCGTTTCCACCAAAATCATCGCAATTTGGCAATACTTTGTTTTGGCCAAATATATCGAAATTGGGCCATAACAAATTGTTTTGGCCAAAATTATGGAAATTGGCCAATAATATTCTATTTTGGCCAAATATATGGAAATTGACCAATAATAATCTGTTTGGCCAAAATTGCCGAAAGCCAATAAATATCTGTTTTGGCCAAAATTATCAAAATTGGCCTATATTAAACTATTCTGGCCAAAATTATTGAAATTAGTAATAATAGTCATAATACCCTTTGCCCCTCCCCTCAATGTACTTGAATACGGCAATGAGCAATGGTCGGGCTTAAGCGGTCCTTATGCGCTCGAGCGCATAAGAGCGGAGAGCTTAAAGAGCGGAGCGCATAAGGGACGCTTAAGCAGCTCTACTGTAAAATATAATGTCATATAACATAACATTAATCAACAAAATAATAAAAGAAATCGTCGGATAGGTGCGATACGATATTTACAGTAACTGGAACAGATTTTTGTTGAAGAGTCTATACGTAAAACCAGCAGTCAGAGCGACTAAGTCAATTGGAAAATTATTGATAGCCTTGCGATTTGACGATTTTCACTATACCTACGACGTGGTAGCCTTGTCTCAGTTTTATCGCCGAAACGCTTTTTCTGTCAGGTGGAGGCGATGTTGTAGCAGAAAGGTTACAATTTCACGTGATATTACTTACCCGACATCTTTCATCATAGCATCAAAAGCAAATTTCATCTCAATTTTAATTTATTGATTTACTGTTATTTTGTATTAAGTGCATTGACAACGACACAAAAGACGAATAATTTCATTAGGAGTTTTGGAAACTAAACAGTAAAGTCAAATTAAAAATTCATTTCGGCCAATAAACTTAGAAATAAATGAGGAAAATTTTACTTTAGAAATGTATCACGATTTTCACATTTCAAATTGTGATTCTAATTGTGATAACTCGTCAACCCCAATTTTAGAACACGAAACAAGAGAAAATAAAAAGCAACAAAGTATTTCAGATGACATAAGAAATTAGGCGGTTATTCATGAGGTGCTGTTGTGAGTGGCCTATTGTGTGTTTCTCTAGGCCAGTATGTTCACCTCGGTTTAAGAGATGGAATGGAAAAATTGTATGATCATATAGTAAATGATAAACTGTATCATATCAATTTCCAAATTAATGTTGACGGCCTCTAATTTCAAAAAGTTCAAGCAAGCAACTGTGGCCTATTTTGGGCTGGACCATAGAATTTAATCATCCTCCTTTCATTATTGGTGTATACCATGGTAACGGAAAACCTTAAAACCCAATTTTTTTTAAACCTAGTAAATGAGTTATTGACAGTGAATGGTGTGAATGTCGAAGGCCAATAAATTCCAGCAGCATTAAAAACTATTATAAATGATGTAACCGCCAGATCATCATCATTCAATTCAGTTTCAGGTCAGGATACCAAAAAATAAAATATAAGTTCATCTTGAGACCTGCTTGAGAATAGTTTCGGTCTATCTTTCAATGCAAGTATCATAGTAATAAATAATATTACTCAATTCTGCTGCAGAATATAGCTTTACTATGAATTGCGAATAAAGCAAAATATTTAATAATTTTCGTCATGAACTATTTTTGGTTAATTACAAGAGTTTTCCCAGCTAACTGTTGGGTCAATTAATTATTCTTGGCTCGTGGAATTGTCAAATGCTATGATATCTAATCTGCTATTTGAATCATTTTCTATATTACAATGAATTTCGTTCTGAATAGTCCAATGTTTGCGAACTGATCGAATATGCTATGATAGAATTGCACATCAAATCAGTTGTTTGCACCTTTCATGATTTCAATTAGTGATTGTGGCTTTCAAATTGATGGTGACAAGCTGCCGCACTTGAAAATACCTCTCACTTCTTTTCAAGACCACATTTTAGCGTTTGAAAAGTTACTGAGAGATAAATTCTCACCCAGAGACAATTTAATTCCCCCTATTACCCACTAATTATCGATGACGTGTTCAAACAACATAATTATTTGTTTGCATAGCATAGCTTACCATACAAACTGAGGAAGCCATACGCATACTGCATACGGCTTTCTGTAAATAAATGTCATTGTAACCGCGTTTACTGTCTATAATATGAATGAAGCTATTAAGTGGAGCCAGGATCTGTGCACTAATGTAATTTCGGTACAATTAGTTAATAACGCATAAGTTGGCATAAGTACTATGATGAATATTTATTTTAAGCAGATGTAGTAGTTAACTGAAAATGATAAAGCACCAATACAGTTGTCTTTGTGAAATTTTAAAACGAAAAAGTATGTTAACGATGACTATGCTAATTGGTAATTGTATTTCAGTTTGTATAATTTTAATTATTTCAACACGAAGCGAAAATATATTACAATTATAATGAACGAGTCACGCACGGTCATGAGAACGTGAAATCCAAGCAAGCTTTCATTATTTATTTCCGTGCTTTGATGATAAATCTACGTACATAAGTAATTTACGATGATGATTTGTGTTAACTTTGCGTTGTACGTACATGACAATTTGATAATAATATTTTTAATTTTACATTTATGCTTCGAATAAACAATTTGAAGAAACTTACGAGCTATTTATTTTACAACTATATACTAAATACATGCACTTCGTGGTATGTATTTAGTAATTAAGATCTACTTATGACGCCGATATTGAGGTCTCAGATTTTTAGCAGGTAAGATGACCATAAGATAACGCTTTATTGTTAAGTTATGGATAGTAATACCATGGTAATACGATCAAGACAAGTTTCGGTCACAAGTCGGTCTTCAAATGACTTGTTCTTGATATCGAAAACAGAAAATTGCGATCTTATCCAAGTAACATTTTGCCGTGAAAAGAACGCATTTAGACCGTGCTTATAGTACTAAGGAACGGTTCATTTAACGTAAC
>JAQFYB010005832.1:0-13312 GCA_034694085.1 Pogonognathellus longicornis | reverse complement strand
TACTTTTAGCATGAAAGTTTTGGATTCTTGGTCAGGTGACTGCGGTCTGTCTGGTATGTTCTTATTTCTAAAGCCTCTTACATATTATCCTAGTTAGAATGAGAAAAATGACAAATCGGTAGAATTAGGAATGGATTATCAAATACGCATGAATTGATAATACGATCTGAAAGTCAGTTGCATTAGCTTAAACGATTTTTATAACAGCTCTATCCGAAATGGAACGTATATTGAATATACATACTGAATAAAAGCTAATCATATTACTTGGGATGATTCTAAATATCAATATCAATCAATATATATATATATCAATATCAATATCAATAATAACAATCAATACATAAATTTAGGTGTGCTTCTCACCACTACTTGCTGCAAAAACAACAAATACTAAAATATAAATCTTTCAATATTCTGCGGCATTATTATTAGGCATTCGATGAATAAATAAGTTTTGCAGATAACCTTGTTTTCTGTCTACAAATTGAATTCAGAATAAAGGATGGCCGGTTATTTAGTAGCACTCTTCCCTTTTTCTTCCCAAAAAGGGAGTTGTATATTATGTTATGCCTACGTAAAATGAAAATTTAGGTTGTTATCCGAGTTTGCATGATTGTTTACAACACGCGCTTACCCATGGGGATGCACAGTTTGCAGGTACACCCCCATAATGCGTTTTTTATGTCAAAAATAGGTTATTTTGCCATAAAAGTTCAAAAATTTTGCGCTATGAGCGATTTTGAAGCATTTTAATTTGGTTTTAACATTTTCATGTAAAATAGTGAAAAGGAGCGTATTGTTAGTGGAAAGGGCCTTTATTTTTTTAATGACACTAAATGCACATTTGAATAGTATATATACAGTGAGTTTTATGATTAATATAGTTAACTTAGTAGTAAATAAAATATTTTTTCAATGTTTTAAATCTTTTATTATAACATACCTACTCTCAATCAATAAAATTGCTATAGATAGTTTAATCAGATTATTATCATGTAAAATGATACAGGGTGTCATAAGCAACCTTTGCAGCGATAATACATGGGTAGTCATTTCGCTCTATACTTTGCCTGATGAAATTTGAAATTCGCTGGCCTGGCGAGACGAGCGATTTTCAAATTTTATCAGGCAAAACATAGAGCGAAATGACTACCCATGTATTATGCTGCAAAGGTTTCTTAGGACACGCTGTAGAACTAATTATAGTATTGGTATAAAATAAAATATTAGATACTTCAAAACGCATATTCGTCATAGAACTTCATAGGGCTAAAATTTCGCCGTCCCAAGTGGGGTACTTTTGTTAGCCCACTTAAATTTTTGAAAATATTTCAAAAACGGCAACTCTGGTTGCAAAAATCTCTTAGAAGATTTTCAATTAATTAATTTCGGTCCACTTGTTTTTCAAAATTTCAAAAAAAAAATCCCGTCCGAATTTTTATTTCAAAAACGAAGTCGTCTGATTTAAAAATCTTTTATATTTGAATCAATAAAACTTAGATCGACCAGTGTGATTTTCAAATTTTTAAAATCATTAGCATAGGAAAGATTTTTGGGGTACCTACCTTGAATACTCTAAAAGTAAACGGAAGGTGCATTTGAAGTCGGGACGACGAAGGTTAAGTTTTTGAGTCTGAATTGGTGTTAAATGCGAATTGTTTCATAATACCCGATCGAATGATGTATTGAAAGCATATTTTAGCTGTATCTTGAGATTTGGGAATTCTTTCGTGAATATTAGGAATGAGCTCTGTTAATTTTTTGCTGAAACGATATCTCACAGTTTCATTCGACACTAAAGCATTTACAAGTGGGGCTACATTCATATTCTCGCTGTTCATTTCCCCGCCAAATCTTTCCAGATACAAAGAAAACCAAGAGTTGTTGGCTGTCCAAAGTTTCACTTCTTTTAAAAACTCTTGGAAGGAAACAACTTTAACATTGTAACCAAACGCAGCAACTACTTCCGTAAACTCTTTGCTTGTCATTGGAACTGTCTGACAAATATTAAAAGCCCCCACATTGGACACATTCTCATTATCATTAAAAATTAAATCAGTTGTTAATTTTGCAGCGACATCTATTGGTAAGCAAAATAAGCTTGATTCTGAAATGACGCCAATTTGACATGCAAGGAGCCAAGTATTATAAAGAAAGTTAGAATCCATTGTCATATGACCTGTCACACTGTCCCCAATGAGAGTGGAATATCGAATTACAGTACAAGGAATTCCTCTTTCAATGGCTGTTTTAATCAATTTTTCAGAAATAAACTTGGAAATCACATAGCCCGAATTTAAACCATCTCCATTGTTATCATCAGCCGGTAGATCCTCATTTACGTAGCCATCTTTCGTCAATTGGTTGACCACCGTGTAAGACGATGAATACACAACCCTCTTTGTTTTTATGTGCGATGCAAATCTTAAAATATTCAAAGTTCCCAATACATTGACGCTTCGAACATCTGCATTCGACCTTGATAAACGATATGGTTCAATATGATTTGCTTTTACCGCCAAATGAATGACGCAATCAATCTGTTCAGCCAGTGAATGATAATATTCAGTGGAAATTCCAAGGTTATTTTCTACGATGTTACCGACCACTACTTCAATTTGAGACAAATTGATTTCCTGGAAATGCTCAAACTTTTTTAAGTTGTCGGTTAATTTTTTAGTCGCATGTTGGACATTTTTCGCCCTAATTAAACAAACAATTTTTAATTGCGCATTTCGCGCCAATTCTTTAAGAATGTACGATCCGACATGACCCGTAGAACCTGTGAGTAAAATTTTTCGAATAGGGGGCATTTTTAAACCAATTCTGTCCACTGATTTGATTTCAGGCGGCAAAATTGAATCTTGACGTATCAGCTCGGAAATATCCGGTAGGGGTTCGTCCTGTTGTGTTTTCGTTGAGGTATTATTAGTAGTATTTTTATTTTTTGACTCGTTTTCTACTTTAGTGGACATTGTAAGCTCTGCAATGTAAGAACTCAAGCCGTGAATATTTGGGTAGTCTAATAAAGCATTTGCATTCAATTGCAGGTTCTTCCCAACAATACTCTGAAGTTTATTTTTCATTTCCACCGCCATCAGCGAATCCAATCCTATTTCTGAAAAGGGTTGATGTGCATCCAAAGATTCTGACTCTGGGAGTTTTAATGTCAATCTTACTATTTTTTCTAACTCAACTTGTATGTAGTTTGCCCGTTCATGCAAAGACAACGACTCTATTGCTGCCCAAAATACATCTGAACGGTTGGTGTTATGAGTTATAGCGCCCATTTTATTACTAGCGTCGTCCTCTGCCAACTCAGACAATGTATTTTCGAACTTGGGCAACCATTCTCTTAAAACTCCCACATCCACTTGGGCGACACCCACTTGAAGCAGATTGGGTCTACTCATAATAAATTTGAGAGCGGCAATCCCTTGAGTAGGTGTAAAAGGCATTGCACCAAACGCCCCCTCTTGACCATAAACTGTATTTGTAGCTGCCCCAATTGAAGCCCACGCTCCCCAATTAATGGTTTGAGCGGGAAGACCAATAGAATGTCTGTAATGCGCTAATGAGTCCAAAAAGGTGTTGGCGGCCGCATGTGAACTTTGGCTCACAGTACCCATCCATGACACCATGGACGAAAACAAAACGAAGTGTTCTAAATTCAAATCTTTTGCTAAATTGTGTAAATTCCAGCCGCCAGAGACTTTGGCATTGAAAACAGCTTGGTATTTCTCCCAAGTCTGATTTTTATACACAGCATCGGCCAATGCTCCCGCAGAATGAATAATCCCGCGTAAAGGTGGAAGGCGAGATTTTTCAGATTGAATCGTTTCGAAAAGATTTTTACATTGATTCCAATTACCAACGTCCACTTGCATGCATTCGATTCGACAACCTTTCGCCTTAAGATTATTCAGAATTGAAACAACTATTTCGCTTGGAGCTTTTCTACCGACAAGAACTAAATTTTCAGCCCCACAATCCACCATCCATTTAGCAACTTCTAGCCCAATCCCTCCTAACCCACCGGTAATTAAATAAGTTGCGTTGCTATTTAACATGGTATCATTTCTAATAGAAACGCCTGACGAATTCCTGACTTGTGGCATAGAAACTACAATCTTGCCAATATGTTCAGCTTTCATAAAGTAATTCAAAGCGTCGCGGATATTCACAATCTCAAAACGGGAATGAGGTATTGGAGTTATGATTTGTTTGTCCAACATTTTTTTCATTTCATTCATAAGTACTTTGATTTCTTGAGTTTCTAACCTTTCAACGTCAACGATTGTATATTTCACATCTGGTCTGAGCTCTTTAACTTGTTCGGGGCGCCAAATATTGACCTTGCCCATTTCTACAAACCGAGCTCCCTCGGCACATATTCCTAGAGATGTTTCTTTGAAGCCCGGTCCTGTAATTGAGTTCAAGACCATGTCTACCCCTCGACCATTTGTAATCTTCCTAATTTCATCCCCAAAAGTTAAATCTCTGGAATGAAATACATTTACAAGCCCAATTGACCTCAAATACGACCTCTTTCGTGGATTCCCAGCTGTCGCAATAACATTTGCGCCGATATGCTTGGCAATTTGGATTGCAACTAGTCCTACACCACCTGATGCCACATGAATGAGAATTGTTTCTCCTTTTCTCAATTGGGCAACGACAACCATGCAATAGTAAGCCGTGAGGAAGACGGAAGGGAGAGTAGCTGCGTCGGAAAATGTAAACGTTTTCGGTTTTAACCAAATGGCGCTGGAATTAACAACAACATGACTTGCGGCTGCGCTCTGAGTTGCAAATCCGAATACTTGGTCACCCACTTTGTATTCAGAAACATTTAAACCTACTCGAGAAACAATTCCCGAAAAATCCGTTCCCACTGCATCAAAAGATGTGAAATACATATCTGGTTTCAGAATAACGAATATATCTCTAAAATTTAGCCCAGTGGCTTTCACTTGAACTTCAACATCTTCCCCATCTAAAATCGGTTCTGTGACCGCAGAAAATTTAACGTCGTCAATTTTCTTGGAATTCGGAATAACAATGGTGTAACGACCATGAGGCAAGGAAAGAGGAGCTAATTGTTTTGGAAGTGTAACTATTCTACAAACAAATTTCTTTCGATTTCGCAAACAAACGCAATTTTCTCGGCAGAATAATTCAAAGAATATTTCTTCAATTTCGATTTCGGGAGAATTCATTTGATCAGGATCTATATCCAGCAGTTTTCCGTCAATCTGAGGCACTTCATTCATTAAACTTTTCACCATTCCCCAAATGGGAGCGATGGATGGAAGAACTGTTTTCTGAGAACTACCTGTATTTACCACTCCCTTAGTCACCACCATAAGAGGAATGTTTTGTTGAACATTTTCAGCCAGGATTTTAAAAAATGTCAGAGTGTGTTCGTAAACCAGGTTAGCTGAATCATTTAGTGATGCCAAATAAACAATACCTGATATATGACAATTTCGAAGCAGTTTTTGCATAAAATCCTTCAAATCGTCACTACCTTCCTCACTGAAATCAAAACTGAATGCATCTTTTACTGTAGGAGTATCTAATCCTCCTATTCTTTCAGCTTTGCTGCTCTTTAGCAGCACAACCTTTTCATAGTAAGACCTTAATTTTAAATGCAAATGCTTGTGCACAGCCCCCTCGTCACAAACGATGATATAAACGGATTGCTGTTTATTTGCGTAATTGTAAATTGTATTTTCTTTGAGATCATCACCAACTTCGGTTTTTTCCACAGTTCGAGCGACCATCATAACATGGTTTTCGGGAGAGTCAGACACAACAGATAAATCAGTAAAGTAATTTTCTAAAAGTAAGTTATTCCAATTTTGAATGCAATCTAAAGGTGGTGGCGTTGAATGTGAATCCTGATCGGTAAATTTCGGAAATTCTTGAGAAATTCCCAAAATAAATTCGATTGCCCTATTAGACTTTGTAAATTCGTTTAGAACAAATAATCCGTTTGGAACAATCAGTTCACGAACGTTTCTGAGAGCGTTACTTAAATTAGAAGTTGTGTGTCGAACATTTGAAGCGACAACAATATCATAAAAGTGTGGACTAATTCCTTGCGACAATGGACTTTGTTCGATGTCCAAAATTTTAAAGTCAATTCCTGAAACTGATGAAAAATTAGTTTTAACCCTCTCCGAAATATTTGAAACATCAGTTATTGTGTATCTAAATGGAATTCCGTTCTTTTGTAGAACCTTCAATATTTCTTTTGTAGTGGCCAATGTGTCTGCGCCGATTTCTAGTATCCTGACGATAGAACCTGTCAACTTTCCATTTACAGAATTCAGTTCTTTCAACGCAAAACCTAAGTAATTGGCGAGTCTAATATTGGCAAAAGTAATTGTATCGCTTATTGTGTATACCTCCAATGGATTCAAATCTACGAAAGCTTCTGCGCTAGATTTGTTTCCTTGCAGCACGCTTGCTAAATATGGCTTAAATTTTAAGGCCATGTCCGTGACAGCGTGTACTCCTCCAACACTAATTGAATTTAACCTTGATTTGACATCTACAATTTCTAACCCCACTTCTTCCAATGTAGGCAAAAACCCTACAAATATCCATTTCCTAATATCCTGCTCAGAATTGACTAAAATTTGATCTTCGCTCATTATTTCTAAAATTCTACAGACCAACTGAGAGTACTGAGGTATAATAAGGAGTTGCTTCAATATTTCCTCAAGAGTGAAGCTTTCACCAGCCACTGGCTTCCAGCCCATTTCCATGAAAACTTCTAAATAAATCAAAAAGATAATTTCTTCCTCCAGTTTCATAATAAGTGGGTTACTATTTTTCTGATGTGGAATCATTAATTCGTTTAAGACATTTCTAATATTCTCCGACATATGTGGTATTGATTTCATATTCAAACGGGACTGAAGAGGACCATCCCGCGTCCTCCATAATGTTTGATACATTCCCGGCAGCTTATTTTTCTGAGATTCGATTACATTCACGAAGGAACTTACAGACGTCTTCAGAAATCTCACACCTTCCATAAAAGCAAGTAATTTTCCTCCCTCATCATACAAAATCACATTTCCACTTGTTGTTCCCGCCACACAATGCGCATGACCATAGAAAACAGGCGGGAATGTATTTGTTATGGCTACAAATTTATTTACACTGATAGGCAAATACAAATCTGTATTATGTTTACCGACAATGTTACCAATGAGTTGAATCATGCTATCTAATAATATTGGATGGTAGAAATAATCTTGCGTATTACTAACTTGTGGAGAACAAGGTATCCGAATTTCTGCCAATGATTCATTATGTCCAAAAAAATTCGTTTCTATGCTTTTGAAAGTCTCTCCAAAAAATACACCTCTCTCTTCTGCATCTTTATAACATTCATCTTTAGTTTCCATTTCGGGACACCGAGATTTAATATCTTCAAAAGCCCCCACAGAAAGAGCGCCTTGGTAATTTTCTAAAAATTCGTTTTTGTGACATATTTTGACTACAGCTGTTGCGTATTTTACCCAGCCCATCTCGTCATTGTAGCCATTCAGTTTTCTAAATCTGTAAACAGCAATTTGCAGTGTTTGTGGTTCATTTTCCACGGGCTGGACAACAACCTGAATGTGATATTGTTCTTCTTCCTCTAAATCAAATGGAGATTCTACCACAAAATTTTCTATTGAAACAACATTTGGAGAAATATTTTTTGATTTCAACGACGTCTGTTTTGCCGCGGCTAAAATGAGTTCTAAATATCCCGCTCCGGGTAATACACTCAGGTTTCCCACTTGATGATCTCTAAAATACGGGAAATCTTTCAAACTCCATGTTTGTTGGTAAATTGTTTCTTTAATGCCTGCTGTGGTGACCTTTTGTCCTAATAAAGGATGTAAATCTTTTCCAAAACCTCGCCCTCCCACGGACGGCTTGGAATTGACCCAATACTTTTGCCGCTGAAATGGATACATTGGTAGTTCTAATTTGTTTCTGCTAAATCCTTGGTCAAGAACATTCCAATTCAAATCCAAGCCATTGCTATACAAAGTCGAGCAACTTCCCAACAAAGTTTTCCAATCGTCTGAATTTTGTCGGATGGAAGGAAGCCAAAGAGTCGTGCTACTTACACTTGGAGACAAAATGGACATCCCGAAAACGAGCAAAACAGGATTCGGTCCAATTTCTATAAAAATGTTGCAACCCAAGTTACCGACAGTTTCCATTGCTTTAGAAAATCTGCAAGGATTTCTGGTGTGCCTGGGCCAATACTGATCGTCAAAATCTGCGTGTACCATTACCCCACCAGTCATACTTGACACATATGTGCAATTGGGAGGTTGGTATTTAATCTTCTTTCCATAATCAATAACCAGGTCCATAAAGGGGTCAACAGATCTGCAATGGAATGCTTTCTCTGTCGCAATCAAAGTTGATTTCTTTCCTTTGCTCGTTAGAAAAGCTTTGAAGGATTTTAATTTATCGACTGTGCCTGAAACAACTATTTGATCCGGGGAATTTATGACGGCAATATCCAGCCAAGTCTCTGAATCAGTATCTCCCGCTAAATATTCATCGATAAATTGTGCCACCTGATTTTCGGTAGCTCGAATTGCAAGCATTGCTCCTGGTGGCATCATTTTAAAAATTCGACACCTCTCTGCGAGCATTTGAATTGATCGTTCGAGGGATACTATTCCCGCCTGAACAAAGGCGCCCATTTCTCCTAAACTGTGACCCAAGACAACATCGGGCACGATTCCTAAACTCCCCCACAATTCCGCCAGAGCATATTGAACAGAATAAATTGTCATTTGACTGTTGATCGTTGTGAGAATGGAATTTTTGGAGGATTCGTTCCACAAAATATCGTAAACATCAATATCAACTATTTTCTTAATAATTGCGGCCACCTCAACAAACGCATTTCTAAAAATGACATTTGTCTCAAATAAAGTCTTCGCCATTCCAAAATATTGAGAACCCATGCCTGTAAATAAAAATGCAATTTTCGGTTTTTCACCCAACGTTCGTAAAGGATAAACTTTTTGCGTTAAATTTGTTTTCAGCTCCTCAATATTTTTCCCCGTCACAGCCAAACGATATTTCAAATGTGCCCTACCATTGTTTGCTGTAAAAGACACATCTCGGATATCACTGGTGGGGTTTGTTTGGAAAAAGTCAATATAGCGTTTTGATAAATCATTCAGAGCATTGTCTGATTTTGCTGAGAGAGTGAGAATGTGATGCGTTCGGTCATTAGACAATAAGTTAAGTCGTGGTACATCAAGACATCTTGGAGGTTCCTCTAAAATTGCATGGACGTTTGTCCCGCTAATTCCGAAAGAACTTACTCCCGCCATTCTCACTCTCTGAGCATTTGCCGGCCATGCCATAACTTCGGTGGGTATTACGGCTGGCAAGGCGTCTAAATCAATATTGGGATTGAGAGTTGTTAAATTAATGTGAGGAGGGATCGTTTCATGTTTCATGGATAGCAAAACCTTTATAACTCCCGCCAAACCCGCGGCTGACTCTGTATGTCCCGTGTTTGTTTTAACGGAGCCAATGATTAAAGGTTTGTCCCTCTTTCCTTTGTATCCTTCAGAAATGGCGGCAAATTCAACTGGGTCTCCAATCGGAGTGCCAGTTCCATGCGCTTCAACATAATCAACCTCTCCAGGAAGAACACCCGAGTTTTTTAGCGCATCTTTCACCGCCAATTCTTGACAATATTTACTCGGAGTTCCAAAACTTGATGTCGTACCTTCATTACTCAAAGCTGAACCTCTAACTATCCCCATTACCCTATCCCCATTCTTATTAGCGTCCGAAAGTCGTTTCAACACCAGGACGGCCACACCCTCCGCTCTACCAAACCCATCTGCCTTTTCATCAAAAGTTTTACAATGACCGTCTTTGGCCAAAATGGGGATTTCCGAAAGTGGAGTGTGTACGAGGAAAATATTAGCCCCTAAAATCAGACTCAGGTTTGTTTCACCCCTTCTGAGGCTTTCACAAGCCAAATGTAGACCCACCATGGAAGAAGAGCACCCTGACTCTGTGGCTACATTAGGACCATTGAGTCCCAGGAAGTAAGACACTCGAGCTGATGTTGCAGAAAAAGCATTTCCTAGAATAACGTGATGAAAATCTTGACCAGAGACATTATTGTCCAGGAGTTTTTCATAGTCGTGTCTCCAAACCCCTGAGAATACACCAGTGTTGCTTCCTTTCAGTGAGTGGGGGTTAATGGCAGCATTTTCTAAAGCTTCCCATGCCACCTCTACAAGGAGTCTTTGTTGAGGATCCATGAATTCTGCTTCTCGAGGGCTGATTCCAAAAAATTTTGCGTCAAATTCATCAATTGGACATTTTAGAAACCCAGCCTTTGATTCGGTAAATCGTGGGTCGTCTCTCTGGTGTTCGAGCAATCGCTCAATAGGAATTTGAGTAATCCCATCACCGCCAGTTTTCAACAATTCCCAGAATTCGTCACTGTTATTTGCCCCTGGGAATCGGCAGCTGTGTCCAACAATGGCAATAGAATCTTGGTAATAATGTTCTCCAGATGTTTCATTGATGGAGCTTACCACTTCAGAAGGCAATGATATATTTTGCTCACTTTTTATTTCGTTGTACGAAGAATTCCAAATGCTCTACAAAATAATTTTTTCGATGTTAATTTGAATTCATTTTATTCAAAATCATTTTAAGTAAAAAAATATTTACCTCAATGTATTGTTCAATATCGGATTGAACTTCTTGTTCATTTGGGCTTTTGCCAGTAAGCACAATTTTCAACTCTTTCAATGGACTGCAAAAATTAATTTAGCAACAATTGAAATTAAAAATAATCCAGGACGTTATAAAATTTTGGTATATTTGATTATTGCCAGCAGTTTAGCAAAAATTACATTTCGAACTCTTTCTGTAAATGCGCATTGCAATTGTAAACATCAGAAAAACGAGATTTCCAACTGACATGATCACCAGAATTTAATGAGTAGGCTGAAACCAGTTCGCTCACTGCAACACAACAATAAAAAAATGTCAACTTTCTCGTGGTCTTTGCAATTAATTAAAACAATGGATGTACGTAATTATAATAAAAAATACCAATATTTTATTCCATCAGTATTTAGAATTTACTTACCACAAGAAAATTGTCCATTTCTGCCAAGTAATTTAAGGGCTTCGTATGCTTCAGCATCAGGCTTTACAATGTTGAGAAAACCTTCATAATTTACTTGGCTACTTTGGTCAACGGCATCTGAGGCTTTTTCTGGTTCATTAATTTCCTCAAAGAGCTCGTCACAATTTTTAAGAAACTAAATATAACGCAACACACATTTCTATATTATTACATTAATTGATATACATATACACATTTATCCAACAAAATTATTTTTTTCAGTGACCTATTTTATTCCTTTAGAAAATCTTACCATCAAGTTAGGACTGAGAACAACACACTTGTTGTACATGCCGAAGTTCAAAACGTATAACTGTAAAGTTTCAACTTGTGGAATTCCATTGAATGATATTTTGTCAGCAACAGTGACAGGAATCACAGCGTCAAAATATTCAGCGAGAAGTTTTCTAAGAAATATTGTAATATAGGTAATCGGTATCAACGAATTAATAAATAATACATAACTAGTAATAACGCAGTGGGAATTATATTTTAGAATTTTTTAAATACATTTACACAATTAAAATGGAATTGTTTCAATGGTAATTATAAGCTTAAATTTATAATAAGGATGAAGGAATTGAGAAACTCTACAAATAGGAAGCAGCACAAATCGACGAAAAATAATATTTGCGAGTAATAAATTAACAGAGTAGTTTTAAAATTACCGAAGATTATTAGGAATATCAGGTGGTGTTAACGCAATAGTATCCGCGACGGTAATGACCCGAGATAGAGATTTGACCATTATTATTGCTCCCATGGCTGTTTCCTCGTTGCTCACAACAGTCACCCACGCGTGGGTTTTGCAACCTTTACCAAAACATGAATATACTGGGTGTTAAAATTTTAATGTAGGGGATTATTAACACATACAATTATTTTATTGCAAGTGACCAATTTTAAAATGCTAAAATTAACAGGAATAAAAAAAAATCAACTGCAATTTACTTTGTAGTACAGGTCAAATAATTTATATTTGGAAACCTAAATAACTTTTATGTTTCAAGTGAAAACTGTATTATAATATTAAGTTTCATGAAAATTGATCATTTGCATGCTCTACAACAAAGAGAGTTAAGCATAATATTTTGTAAATATTTGTGTCTTATAAGGAAAAGCATTATAATCATGGTTGCCATACTCATATCATAAATGAGTATTTAACTCAAAAGCAACATCTTAAAATTCTCACTGGAATGCAAAAATATTCAAATTAATCTGAAATATACTTCAAACCATCCAAAATACTCAAATCTGTAGTAAATTTAAGTATTTAGCAAAAGTATTATTTATAAATTTGGTTCATCATTGCTAAATTTGCAATCATTATACATATAATTTTGTTTTTTAACATTGCATGAAACCTAATATTTCGTCTTTGCTCACACTTTGAAAACATACTCTTTCACACTCAAATTATGGCAACTCTGATTATTCTCCTATGGGAATTACTATTTTTTATTATTATGTGCATTAAAACTGTTCTTGTAAATGACTACAATTTAACATTTTATTCTGTAATAGAAATGAAGTTTTAACAATATCTTACCTTTAGATTTCATATTTACGTCAGTAAAGTAGTTCAAAATAAGACTATGAAGTTTGGTGCAGTTGATACAAATGAATGATAAGAACCTTGTAAAGAACTCGTAATCTAAGTTATGACTGCAACTTCAAGAATTACATAGAACTATATTATAAAGGAATTGCTAGCCCTTATGGTTATGAAGTACTATTGAGACTTATGTTATTGTTGTGAAGCTTGTTACTCCGTACACAGTATGTGTGTGTTAGCATGGTAGAATACTTAATTACTTACTTAGTAATACTTCAACAGTAAACACTGTGGGCATTACTTAGAATCTTACGGGTTTCGCACGCTCCAACATCATTTAAAACAGGTTTGTCGCTGAGTAGCTAATAATATGCGAAATCGCTGTTGATGAAATCCGAACAATGAGACTGACAAATATTTACCTTACCAACAATCATTTTATTTATTGAGCCGAAAATGTTAGTCCGAGACAGTGGCTATCCTAGGTTCAGTGGGCCCTGGTTCAAAATTATCATTTTGGGCTTCAGTGGGCCCTTTACTATGAA